>JAMPIV010017844.1:0-167370 GCA_024509875.1 Oreohelix idahoensis | reverse complement strand
GTGGTTGGAGAGGGAGGAGGGGTTTGGGGGGTGGGTGGGGGGGGGGGTCGTCTAGCTCACTGTCTAAGGAGTAACTCCAACAATCATATCAATCTCCGTGAATATATAATATCACAAATAAGTCACAATGGGCGCAGGGCCATTACAAATATTGGAGACACAACAAATCCCGAGTATTCTACAATCACTCTGATTCTCGGAATATCTACAGCCACAAAATAGGCTACTTCATAAATCCATTGCACAACTATGGCCCTCTACTGGCGCACTACTACAGACATCCACCTTTCTCTTCTCTACGCTCTTCGCTGTCTCCTGTCTACTGACTCAACTCTCTACAGACTCAACACACCTCTAAACCAACACACTACTCTCTCTGACTGCCCCCCTTCACCCGCACTCACCAAACACGTGAAAACCTTCCACACTCCACAGAGCTCCATTCACGCATGACTAAAGCTAGCAGCTTGTCTTAAGCAATGCTCACAACATTGCTTGTAGCTAAATTATTATAAGGCACGCATTCCCAACTCATAACAACTCACATGACTAATAAACTCCCGCTGAAGCATGAGAATATTCACACATGCAAAACCCCTTCAAAACACCCCGTGACATCCACCCCTTTCCCCACGTAAAAACCGGGGTTTTTCACCGAGGACACAGAGATGGGAGTCCTGTACATCATCAAACCCAAAATACATCATCAAAGTAAACAATGCTTCCATTCACTATACCGAATCTCATAATGATAGCATACTAATTATTCTCATGACAATCATATTCAATATTTCTAAAGTTAAACAAAATTCATTTTCACATCAAAGAATTGCATACATAATCTACAAACTTCATGTCAAGTCAACAAAATACACAAACAAAACTACATGCAAAAATGCTTAATGAAAATCAAAATCTGCTCGTCTGGTATCTTGTCCTACTAGTAACACCAAACTGTTGTAGGGTTAATGTACACCTGTTCAACTGGCTGCTTGTGACCTGGTAGACCGCAGAAAAATGAGTGGCAACCCCCTATGACCAATGCCGAAGCATCTGCCCTGAGATAGAAAATTTTGTCTAAATGAGAAATCATCAAAAGCTGACTACTTGCAAAAATATTCTCAAATTTTATCTAAGTCACTTTGACACTTACTTGTACAGATCACTCTATTAGGCCTTCTCTTCTGAGTTAGTGATGTTAGTTTTCGGGCTCTGTAATTTCAATATTATACTATCAGAGGCCCCTTCCGGCATCATATTCATCTCAGCCTTGGTCATACTCTTCAGGGTAGCTGCTCCATTTAGGCTGATGATATCTACGACTACTACCACAGCCACAACAACAGCTATCACTACCATACCTCCATCTACAACGTGCTCTACTGTACAGAGGGTAACTCTCTCTTCTGTCTTTCCAGCGGTGATCTCCTCTGAAACTACATCTGTATAATTTTCTAGCTCTTTGTTCACTATAGCTTGGTCTGTTGGAACAAAATCCCCTGCTTATCTCTTGTCCTCTGTTTTTGTTTCTAAATCCAACACGACGTTCACTTTGAAAACTACCACAGCAACCATTACTAGTCATGCGGCTTCCTCTAAAGTGTCTGAAATCTCTTAAGCCATTGGTTTCTCTGTTGTAATGTTTCTCGCGCGACATACGAGCACCACGACTCACTCTGCAATATTTCTCAATCAGCTTTCTGCGCTCTTCTTTCATCCGGTCTGTCTCAGGATATTTGACAGATTCGCCTTCTTTTGGCAAAGTAAAGTTCACCTTCGTTTCCTTTACTGCATTTTTCGGAATATTCATCTTACGTTCACCCCATTCCTTTGCTGATATAATATGCCTCCCAATGTTAGTTTCTGGTTGACCAAACTGTTTTGGAAGCGATACATCTTCTTGTTGTGGTGAAATTAAATTTAATACTGAACTATCAGCAACCCGGACATTATCAGATGACATGCTATCCACAGGAATTACCCTAGGTTTTCCCTTAAACCTTGTCGTTCCTCCATGACACGTAGACAGATAATTTATTTTGCCATTTTAATGTTCTGTTTTCTTAGACATTTTGTATTCTTATTTTCTTTCATTTTCACCTTCTCAAACCTTCTGTTTACGTTCAGGCTTTCAGTGGAAATCCCCCACTGGTCAGAAACGGTCAGCGCAGCGTAATGTTACCTAAACGCCCCTGTGGTCCGAACAGGGGAATTTCTCTGGTCGCTTTAAAACGTTTGATCACGAGCGGCTAGTACCCTTTGAGGTCTGGGTAACGAGTTTGATCTGTTTCAGGGGGAGATAACCCGCTGCTAGTCTTTGTTGTTTGCCCTTAGATGAGCAAAGAGCACATAATATTATGATTGTCTCTCTGGGGGAATTTTCGCAAAGTTGTTGCTTCTGAAAACCTTTGTCTTACCCGTTATTACGCATTACGCCGATACATCTGTAGAATCAGGCTATGCAGGTGTCCTGGGTAGAATGGTTTGTAAGATATAAGACTTGAAATTTTACTACGTCAAACACACTCGTGAAGATATTCCTGGCCCGAGATGGACCATCATGAGATAAGGCAAACTTTAACACAGAACTAAAATGTTAAGGCCTTTCTCTAGTCATTTTTCGGGGTGAGTTGACATATATTATAATTATAATATGATATATTCATGTTACAGAGTTTTATATATATATATATATATATATATATATATATATATATATATATATATATATATATATATATATATATATATATATATATATAATATATATATATATATATATATATATATATATATATATATATATATATATCTGATAGGAATGTGAGGACTTCTTCCAGTAATTTACTTCAGTGATAGTGTTGTGCCGTATTCAGCCTTAATTAAGTGGTGTTTAAGCTGTTTTTGGTTGACCATGGGTTAAATGTTAAACTTACAATAACAGATACTAGGTGTAGAATCAGTCCACAGATGCTTATCATGGGTTAAGAATAGGCATTAACTGTAATTTCTGTAAGATAACGTCAGAGGTGGATTATTCACTTAAACACTGAATTATAGGAGATAGTCGCTTATTCCTTGTTGATAGATATTTTTAGTGGTTGGGGAGAATCATTTTATGCTTACTTGTGTAGCTAGACTCTAGCCATAACTTTCACAGGAGCAGCCACCAGCCATAGAAAACATTTTACCTTATGACTCAGTCACAACTGTATTATAGCGAGAACATTGCATTTTCTATGTATTCATTTGTGGAATGCTAATATTTTCCCCAAGGGGACATATGATTTATTTGTGTAATGTCACATGCTGTAATCTGTTTATGTAAATTCACTTAATGTTGTAAGATGAATAGCATAACCATTCAGCTGTATGTTGAGATTGGGAGAAGAGGAGTAGGTTTTTTGCTGTCAGAACATTGGCTGACAGGTACATGGGTGTTCAAAAAGATATTAAGCCTATGCAGGCGCTTGCGGAGTATTGTTAGTGTGGGAGGAGCGGAGTATAACTATCTTTTATGACATTTACCGTGATTTTGTTGTTGCTTGAGGTAAAGGGTGTCTCTTTTTGGTCTCAGTTTCAGGGGATACCGAATTGCTAGTCTAGTTTCCAGTCAGACGAAGAATGTCACCGTCTCTTCGTTCTAGAGGGATTCTGAGGATATCTAGCCCCACGAGTGTCACAGCCATACCTGAAACAACAACCCTTTGTCAACGCCATTTCCCTCTCACGGGAGTTCAGCTCACGCATTGTGAAATGAGCCAACGCAACAATCTGGAAACGTCTATTGCAGTAGTAGTTCTCTACTCGCCTATTGGATTACCAGTCAGGGCATTGCGGCTTCCAAAATCTCAAAACAGCCCAGCATGTCTATAACAGAATTCAATTCACCAGTCTCTGTATGCCTAAACGGGGCACTCAGCCAAGCCACAGTCAACCAGCCAAAACCGGATTTAAAGCCAATTCTAGCGCTGGATAAGCACGCCTTGGGATCAGTTGTCCTCAAGGGACTTCGTCCAATGGCTTATTTCTGGATTATGTGGAACCTCGCACTTAGGAGCGGCCAGCCAAAGATAGACAGAGTTCCAGCCCCACTCGCGCCAGTAGGGGGGGGGGGGGGTCACCAACGATAGCGCCTATACAGTGATTTTATTCAGGTTAATTCCATCACCGATGGAGGATATATACGAAAAAACCACTTACTGGAGCTATTCCATTGGTCCCCGAAAGCGGACAGGCTGTCGCTAAGTTCATTCAGTTGGTCAGCAGGAGATAAACCGCGTCCCCCAGCCCACCTCGCGCCAGTAGGGGAGAGTCACCAACGTTTAGTACCAACAAGGACAGTTTTGTAGGCTTAGTCCCTCACGAAGGATCTACATATAAGACACTGTCTGGACTATTTCATCTGGTCCCCGAAAGCGGAAGGACTGACACGCAGTTTATTCATTTTGGTAAACAGGAGGTAAATAGAGTCTTCCAGCCCAACTCGCGCCAGTAGGGGGGAATCACCAACGATAGCGCCTATACAGTGATTTTATTCAGGTTAATTCCATCACCAATGGAGGATATATACGAAAAAACCACTTACTGGAGCTATTTCATCTGGTCCCCGAAAACGGAAGGACTGCCACTCGATTATTTATCTCTCTGTGTTCTACAGGTTCATGTCGGTGGTCTGTGTGTGTGTTTGTTGGTGTATTTTGCGTATTTGATGACTATTGATGATTTGGATGACTATTGATGATTTGATGACTATTGATGATTTGGATGACTATTGATGATTTTGATGACTATTGATGATTATTGATGATTGCTGATGATTTTTTGATGTCGTTTATGATGTTATGATGAGATGCATTATTTCCATGCTTTTCTTCATTTAATAAAGTTTACACCTTTATTAATACGCTGTTCACGACCTTTCCATCCATAAGTAACTTGTTTTTTAGCTCTTTACTATAATCTCTATGTATGATAAGAGAAAAGAGTGAGAGCAGGAGGTGCTTAGACAGACATAAGTGAGTTGAGGCTTGGAGAGAGAGATCATTTTGATAAATCTTCTTCCAGGTTGTCTCAAGTCCATCTCCTATTTACACCTTTCTGTGTGTGTAATCTATAACTCTGTCAGTCCACTTTCCCTTGTCGATTTCACTACTGCTGTCCAACTCGACAAATACTCTACACTCAAACTCAACCACGACACTCCCTAAGGACTATCTCTATGCTTGTGCTTCCATAGTTTGATATCCTCATCTGTACACTCTTTCATACCACGAATATTTCCAATTATCAGGTCGGCGACCGGATCTTCAAGAACAAAAGCTTTCACTTTGCCACACAGGAATGGCGTATCAATATTTATCAATGCTAGGTTTACTAGTAAAGCCTACAGCAGCATACACGCGTTTCAACAAAACAATAAAACGTGTACTGTATTTCTTAGAAAACCTTGAGATACGCAAGCTGATTAATGACCTAGATTAATACTAGCATTAATTTCATTTTATACACTGCGTAATGAAAAGACAGATGAACTTAGGATAGAGAGAGAGAGAGAGCGATGTCGAAGGAACGCATGCAACACTAACACGCAGTCGCGCGATATAAAATAATGCCACCCCCAAGCGTAAGGCATGAAGCACTAACTTTTTTTTCAGATGGACAGTGATAAAAAACACTACCAATACACGGTTAGGTTTTAAAAAACATGTTTAATGCTTATTAGGAAACATGACATTCTACTGTTTTATGTCTGAAATCCTGACATTAGTCTGACAGAACAGTCGAAAAGGCAGGACAGGTGGCGGTTCTAAATCGAAAAAAATAAAAAATACACGACTATCCTAGAAAATGCATATTTTGAACGCAACCACTTAGCTCCATTAAATTTATATATTTGGGTTCCTTAGGACTTGCTGACAAAGAATATGTTAAGTGTTACGCAAATAGTCTAGGAATTAACAAATTATAGCCAAAAGAAAATAGTGAGGATGTCAGACAACACCAAATCATAATCGCACAGTGGCATGTTTTGAAACCACCATTTCACGGGAAATAGGCCACCATGTTAAATCCGATTTGATTGGCGGGAATGATATGTAAGGCTAAACATGATTAGTCGGATTGCAAATACTATTTTTGGTTGTTAGGGGAAACGTAGGAAGGATAAATTTTTTCAAAAGCTTGTGTAAACATGGTCCTATTGGCTAGACCCGCTGATATAGTCAATTAGGAGCGTCTGTTCAGTGCCACATTTTAAAATAAACTTACTAAGAAACAGTGCGTTGAGATCCAGCTCATATTTTTCTAAATAAAAGCCTGGGACAGAGGCAGATCGGAATTTGTGCCATAATTCATCGCCAGTCAACGTATTTGTTTATTATTTCCATGAATTGTGGTAAGATTGACATATTTGATATCTTTTTGATGAAAATTGAATGGGAATTGATAATTTATGTCTGTATATGTGTGTGGTTCAGTAGCAAACATGAGGCAAAGCCTAGATAGTGCTCCAACCTGAACAAAACTTGTCGGAGAGAAGTATAAATGCATGGGATCACCAAATAGTACACTGACACCTATCTTATTGACTAGAAGGAACTAATGCTGGAATTGCAGAGGCGTGATAACCATTAAGGAGAAGAATACTGGTGTAAATTGTTTCAGTTGAAGCTAGCAGTTGGCCTACCGCTCTGAACTCAGTGTTTGTTATGTATTGTGTTCAGTGTGGAAATAGATTATAAATTAGTTCTGAAGTAGGAGGTACAACCTTCTTGTTTCAGGGACCGTGGTCCTAACTTATTGAAGCAGCACCTGGTCTGAGTTTTGCTGAATCCAGAGGCTGATAGCATACCCCTTGGTCCAGATAGCGACCAGTGAGGTGTCTCAAAAACACGGTGAAGCAAGCGAGCAGAGGAGTCTGTGTCCTGCCGCCCTCACAGAAGATAAGATTCTGTGGCCAGAGCAGCTCAATTTTATGTACCCCCCTCTAAAATTGACATTATATTAAAGAAAGAGGGACAATAAATTGTTTTAAATGACAGGAACTGTGAACTTTTCCCAATACTATTTCCACCATAAGCAAACACTTGAAGTCATGATGACAAACAACAACCAAGCTTGAACAAGCCAGTATTACCTCATAGTACCACTTCACAACTTACATACATAGGATAATAATAATAAAATATGTCAATACAAAGATCATATCGATAAATTGTGTACATATAACTTGTGATTACATTTGATTGTGATTCCTGGTTCACTGTGTAGTTGAATCAGGATATCTATTATTGAAAGGAATTAATACATATATTTTTAAACTTTCACACTTGACTTGATAGTCTTATAGAGTGTTATATGTGTGTGAGTGTCACAGTGTTGTAAAGTGTTGTGGAATAAATTAAATTGTTTATCTGTCTGTTGTTGTTGTGACTTACACTTCATCATTTTCATAACCCTAGACATTCAACGTAGTCATCACAATATTCCAGAATAATTCTGACTGAGATATAAATGTGGTAGCAAGTAAGGTCATCTGTAATACACCACACTTATTAGATACAGATACCTTCACAGCTGATCTCAGTCAGTACACTAAGTCCCCTATAAATATTTATATCATCCCACTTTACCACAGTATCTAAGACTACCACCGAATTTGCGCTTTCAAACTTCCTATTAGGACAATCGTATTGAAGGTGGCCAATCCCATTACATACAAAGCATCTGTACTCCTCACGCTGGCTCTTCTGTGGACTACCCTGAGTGCTAATCTGAGGCTCGGCCACAGACTGAGGTTCAGGCTTGTCACAAAACTTCGCTCCATGGCATGGTGATCCACATTTAAAACAACCAGAAGGTCTTCTACTACCTGACTCTGTCATATTCTGCTGTTTCCTGGGGATGTACAGAAGTCTGTTTCTGTCCATCTTTTACTTACTGCCTTCTTATCATAAGGTTTTTCCCCACTGCTAGAATTTTGTCTCCGGTATGGTCGTGTTTCAAAACTACTCTTGGCCACATATGTCGTAAATGTTTCTGGCACCCCCGATTTTTGAATCTGTCTGTCTGGATGTGCTGTTGCGTATTGTTGCCCTAACTGTGACATTGCTGAAATATTCTCCGGTTTTCTCTCCTGAAAAAAAGCCAACAAATCGGGGCTACATGAAGACATTACTTTATCACGTAAGATCAAATCACATAGGCCATCAAAATCTTTAGCAATGCCCGATAGGTCAATCCACTTGTTCAATAACATCTTAATATCTGCGATAAATTCCGCAAAGTCTTGCTCACTAGTTGGCATCGCACTGTGGAACTTTAACCGATAACCTTGTTCATTTAACCTGTACTTGCGTAACAAAGTTTCCTTCACTATGTCATAATCTAATCTATCTTCCATAGTTAATTGGAAAACAGTTTTTAATGCTGACCCTGTTAAATAATGTGTCAACAGTGATCTCCGCAGTTCTTTATTAATCTTTAAGGCAGTTGCCTTCATTTGAAACCTTTCCAAAAAACAGTCCATAAAATCTATGGATTCGTTGAAAATTGGGAGTTTGAACTTGTACATACCCCCGTACTCTTTTTTTTAATGATGAATCTGAACCCGATTTCTCTAACTCGAGTCTTCTCAAGGATACCTCTTTGTCCGCTTCTATCGTTTTAATTTCTTTCTGTTCTTCTATCTCTTTCATTTCTTTCTGTGCTTGTATCTCTAATCTCTTAGTCTCTTCCTTTGCTTTCTTAGTTTCTTCCTCTGCCTTCTTCATTTCTCTCTGTATCTCTAACCTCTTAGTCTCTTCCTCAGCTTTCTTAGTTTCTTCTTCTGCCTCTGCTTTCTTTCTCTCTCTCCTCATGTCGTTCTTGTCTCTCCTGCACCTCTTTAAATTGAGCATGTGCCTCTTTAAATTGAGCGTGTGCAAACTCTAAGAGATCTTCTCCAGACTTTCCTATCCTCTCACCGACAAGGATAAAATCCGTAAGTGTTGACATGATTATGAATAAATCTGACTTATATGCACCTCAAATACTCTTTTAAAAAATGGCAAAATTGCTCCAACCCCAAAATAATATCTTAAATAACCACTAAGATGAAATCTTACTGACTGTGCTCAGTGTCTGTCTAAAAGAACTAATAGCCCTACAAAACAAACAATGACACAAATAATGATGATAAGTATTACACCCTAATTTAACAAACAACAACTGGTAGGTCGGTAACAAGAAAAAGGAAAGATGTGTGACAGAAGTAATATTGAAATATACAGTACCAGACCTCTATAACGCACGAAAACAGGAGATTGAAAAAAATTTAACGTATTTACAGGATAGTGTAGGAAGAAAATGACTGAAGAACACACCATATACACATAACGCCAAAGAGGGAATATAACACACAACCAACAACAAACTGCACGTTAACAACTAATGCAAAAATGCACACTTTATTCGTGAAGGCAATACAACTGATCCTGCCCACAGGATAGGACCCCTTCTAAGAATAAATAGCGCAAAATCCTACAGATGAAATCAAAACACAAATAAATAACATAATCGTCACGTCCAACAACAACACTGAAATAATGAATACCAAGGGAAGCCTATAGAGCAACCTGGACAAATAAATGAATTAAGGCCTTAGAATGATGAACCAAAACAAACTAAGGTTACGTAGCTTTTTCTGGTGTACTGGAATGGCAGGCTATGGCAATAAACTGATCTGATCTGTTGTCTCTAAGTCACCTCTGCAGCAGTAACTTTGAGAAGCGCAAACACTACAACAGTTCCTGTGAGGAATATGTTAATACACACTTAGTATATAATTCAAGCTATTAGGACACAAAAATAAAAATGGACAGAAGCACTATAAGAAGGATGACAGATAGGATTAGCCCAGTTATAGGTAAAGTAGATATACAATTAGTTCTAAATGCAATCTAACCTAAACCTACATCACATCTAAACATACAAAGACAGAGTGAAAACTAACTACAGTAGAGCAGCAACACAAAAAATGAAGTAGAAAAAAAAGTGATACTACTGAAAGAAGAAAGTAGCAGAACTAAAGAGAAGAAGCTAAATGTGATAACAGAAGTACTCAGTATACGAGAAGAACTACTGATTTCTTAGGAAATACACTGTTAGCACTATATAAAACAAAAATCACCTTTTAATTAGAACTTAGTAAACACCCTACTAGAACATTAGCATACTAGAGCACGAAAGAATTTTACGTAACAACCTTAAACGAACAACAACAGAATAATATCTAACTAAGCTGTATCTCAAGGAATTATGACAAACACTAATTGTTCACAGAACAACTACATAATATTTATATCCCAAGCGTGTAGATATGTTTATAATGTCTTCAGCAAATCCCACGGCGATGAAGTATGAGGACAACACACAGCACGGCACAACACACTCAGTTCAGATTATGTAGCACCACCGGTTACACGTCGTGAAAACAGGGCTCGTATTTTCACTTCAACCTGTGTCGAGTAGAACACAGCAACACGAAAGCTTCACAGCTCTACTTCTTCTGGTCACCACAGATTCCCCTGGTCACAACACACTGTGTCACAGCAGCCGCAAGTAATCGATGTAAACAGACCTGTAAGACAGCATTCCTAGCACACTGTTTATTCGTCAGCACACGTTACAGCTGACAGCTGACCCAGATTTGAACAGTGTCGAATCGTTCAGTTACAGTTGTCATACTTCGCTGCGTTGAAAAACAAACCATAGGCTGCTGACCAAATGACCTCAGATCATTTCAGTGCTGTACAACCCTGGGTTCACTTGTAACATCCCGGACGAGCCCCCAATGTGACGGGTAAGGTGTATGTGGGTGGATGTAGAAGGTCAGACAACACTTATACACCACTCGTCTAGCTCACTGTCTAAGGAGTAACTCCAACAACCATATCAATCTCTGTGAATATATAATATCACAAATAAGTCACAATGGGCGCAGTGCCATTACAAATATTGGAGACACAACAAATCCCGAGTATTCTACAATCACTCTGATTCTCGGAATATGTACAGCCACAAAATAGGCTACTTCATAAATCCACTGCACAACTATGGCCCTCTACTCGCGCACTACTATAGACATCCACCTTTCTCTTCTCTACGCTCTTCGCTGTCTCCTGTCTACTGACTCAACTCTCTACAGACTCAACACTCCTGTAAACCAACACACTACTCTCTCTGACTGCCCCCTCCCCCTTCACCCGCACTCACCAAACACGTGAAAACCTTTCACACTCCACTGAGCTTCATTCACGCATGACTAAAGCTAGCAGCTTGTCTTAAGCAATGCTCACAACATTACTTGTAGCTAAATTATTACAAGGCACGCATTACCAACTCATAACAACTCACATGACTAATAAACTCCCGCTGAAGCATGTGAATATTCACACATGTAAAACCCCTTCACCCCGTGACAGATGTGTCGGCCGAAAGGCGCAGATATCACAGCTCCGGCGTAAACAGACACAACGCAAGCAACGTCCTTTTCAGGACGAACGAGGAAGGAGAAGAAGAAGAAGGATACACTTCATTGAGACCGAAGAATACACGGAGAAGAAAACTGGAGACAGACATGAAGGACCTTGAGCTGATGGCACGGAGCAAGAAGACTTGGTATATGTTTATTGAAGGCCTATGCTCCATGAGGAGCTGAACAGTGATGATGATGATGATGATGATGATGTTGATGATGTTGATGATGATGATGATGTTGATGATGTTGATGATGATGATGTTGATGATGATGTTGATGATGCTGATGATGTTGATGATGTTCATGATGTTGATGATGATGTTGTTGATGTTGATGATGTTGTTGATGATGATGATGATGATGTTGTTGTTGTTGTTCCTATTTCACCACTCTATATAGGGTTTCCTATCACTGAACTGAGCGTCTGATTGGCCAATAGGTTAGCGCGCTTCCCTCTCGCAGCACAGTTACCATGTTTTGTGATCGAAACTTGGTATTGTCAAGCTCCAGTCTAACCAGCTGTAAATGGATATCTGGCTCTGTTCTTGAGTTAAGAAAGGCAAAGGCAGCGAGGAAGAGAGCAGATCACCCCATCTCATAAAGCTGGACCTAGTAGGGTGAAATCTCTAACACGACTTCCCTACGGTAGTTCCTGATATGGGACTACCTTGACCTTGACCATTGAACTAGAACAAAACATTACAATATGTGGAAATAAGATGCTTTCAGAAAGATCCTAGGAATATGTGAAGAACGTCACATGTAACTGTGTAAACGTCATTAAACAGGCAGATGGTCATATATCAGATCTATGAATACTTGTAACACCAGGAGAGCGTCGATGGTGTGGCCGTGTATAAAGATACACTGGATGTCCATTACTGTACTTAAGGCGAAAGTCCCAAGCAGTGGCGTAATTACAATCTGGGGGTCTAAGTGACGCCCTCCTTATATTTAGGGCTCACAACTATAATCAATATACGGCAAATCTGTATAAAAATGTACTACTTCATTATCACCATCCTCATTATAACCATCCTCATCATCATTATCACCATCCTCATCATCGTTATCACCATCCTCATCATCATTATCACCATCCTCATCATTATTATCACCATCCTCATCATCATTATCACCATCCTCATCATCATTATCACCATCCTCATCATCATTATCACCATCCTCATCATCATTATCACCATCCTCATCATCATTATCACCATCCTCATCATTATTATCACCATCCTCATCATCATTATCACCATCCTCATCATCATTATCACCATCCTCATCATCATTATCACCATCCTCATCATCATTATCACCATCCTCATCATTATTATCACCATCCTCATCATCATTATCACCATCCTCATCATCATTATCACCATCCTCATCATTATTATCACCATCCTCATCATTATTATCACCATCCTCATCATCATTATCACCATCCTCATCATCATTATCATTCTCATCGGGGTACATAGGCCTTCAAATAATGTGTGCCACGTCCCCCTGTCCAGTTTCATCTCTCCATGTCCTCTTTATCCCCTTCATTTGTGTCTCCATAAACTGGGACATGCTATTACATTAACACGGGGGAAGACATGACATTACAGGGATGCATCTAAAGGCAAGGATCCTTTCCAATCACTAATTTCCAAGGCCCAATCCTGCTCACCCCTCCCCCCGACGTTCCAGTCCACTATGGTGATAATTACGCCACTGGTCCCAAGAACACGGATAGAACAAAGACACGCTGAGCAAACAATATTCACAAATGGAAAGGAAAGACTTCTGTAGAAACACCAAATAATACTTGTGTAATACAGAAACCTGTGGAAGTACTTATTCAAGTCCTCAAAAGAGAATCGTATCACAGTGATCAACTCGATCATGGGACATAGACAGTAACGGTGAAAAGGATATATTGTATATTTACAAGCGAAAACTGAAATTCAGACATTCATACATACAAACATTGACAGTACTTAAATGTTCATTCTCAAACGTTCATAAAAGATATACTGACACAAAGTTCATACATACAAACATTGACAGTACTTAAATGTTCACTCTCACAAACGTTCATAAAAGATATACTGACACAAAGTTCATACATACAAACATTGACAGTACTTAAATGTTCATTCTCAAACGTTCATAAAAGATATACTGACACAAAGTTCATACATACAAACATTGACAGTACTTAAATGTTCACTCTCACAAACGTTCATAAAAGATATACTGACACAAAGTTCATACATACAAACATTGACAGTACTTCAATGTTCACTCGCAAACGTTCATAAAAGATATACTGACACAAAGTTCATACATACAATCATTGACAGTACTTAAATGTTCACTCTCACAAACGTTCATAAAAGATATACTGACACAAAGTTCATACATACAATCATTGACAGTACTTCAATGTTCACTCTCACAAACGTTCATAAAAGATATACTGACACAAAGTTCATACATACAAACATTGACAGTACTTCAATGTTCACTCTCACAAACGTTCATAAAAGATATACTGACACAAAGTTCATACATACAATCATTGACAGTACTTCAATGTTCACTCTCACAAACGTTCATAAAAGATATACTGACACAAAGTTCATACATACAAACATTGACAGTACTTCAATGTTCACTCTCACAAACGTTCATAAAAGATATACTGACACAAAGTTCATACATACAAACATTGACAGTACTTCAATGGTCACTCTCACAAACGTTCATAAAAGATATACTGACACAAAGTTCATACATACAAACATTGACAGTACTTAAATGTTCACTCTCACAAACGTTCATAAAAGATATACTGACACAAAGTTCATACATACAAACATTGACAGTACTTCAATGTTCACTCTCACAAACGTTCATAAAATATATACTAACACAAAGTTCATACATACAAACATTGACAGTACTTCAATGTTCACTCTCACAAACGTTCATAAAAGATATACTGACACAAAGTTCATACATACAAATATTGACAGTACTTCAATGTTCACTCTCACAAACGTTCATAAAAGATATACTGACACAAAGTTCATACATACAAACATTGACAGTACTTCAATGTTCACTCTCACAAACGTTCATAAAAGATATACTGACACAAAGTTCATACATACAAACATTGACAGTATTTCAATGTTCACTCTCACAAACGTTCATAAAAGATATACTGACACAAAGTTCATACATACAAACATTGACAGTACTTCAATGTTCACTCTCACAAACGTTCATAAAAGATATACTGACACAAAGTTCATACATACAAACATTGACAGTACTTCAATGTTCACTCTCACAAACGTTCATAAAAGATATACTGACACAAAGTTCATACATACAAACATTGACAGTACTTCAATGTTCACTCTCACAAACGTTCATAAAAGATATACTGACACAAAGTTCATACATACAAATATTGACAGTACTTCAATGTTCACTCTCACAAACGTTCATAAAAGATATACTGACACAAAGTTCATACATACAAACATTGACAGTACTTCAATGTTCACTCGCAAACGTTCATAAAAGATATACTGACACAAAGTTCATACATACAAACATTGACAGTACTTAAATGTTCACTCTCACAAACGTTCATAAAAGATATACTGACACAAAGTTCATACATACAATCATTGACAGTACTTCAATGTTCACTCTCACAAACGTTCATAAAAGATATACTGACACAAAGTTCATACATACAAACATTGACAGTACTTAAATGTTCACTCTCACAAACGTTCATAAAAGATATACTGACACAAAGTTCATACATACAAACATTGACAGTACTTCAATGTTCACTCTCACAAACGTTCATAAAAGATATACTGACACAAAGTTCATACATACAAACATTGACAGTACTTCAATGTTCACTCTCACAAACGTTCATAAAAGATATACTGACACAAAGTTCATACATACAAACATTGACAGTACTTCAATGGTCACTCTCACAAACGTTCATAAAAGATATACTGACACAAAGTTCATACATACAAACATTGACAGTACTTAAATGTTCACTCTCACAAACGTTCATAAAAGATATACTGACACAAAGTTCATACATACAAACATTGACAGTACTTCAATGTTCACTCTCACAAACGTTCATAAAATATATACTAACACAAAGTTCATACATACAAACATTGACAGTACTTCAATGTTCACTCTCACAAACGTTCATAAAAGATATACTGACACAAAGTTCATACATACAAATATTGACAGTACTTCAATGTTCACTCTCACAAACGTTCATAAAAGATATACTGACACAAAGTTCATACATACAAACATTGACAGTACTTCAATGTTCACTCTCACAAACGTTCATAAAAGATATACTGACACAAAGTTCATACATACAAACATTGACAGTACTTCAATGTTCACTCCCACAAACGTTCATAAAAGATATACTGACACAAAGTTCATACATACAAACATTGACAGTACTTCAATGTTCACTCTCACAAACGTTCATAAAAGATATACTGACACAAAGTTCATACATACAAACATTGACAGTACTTCAATGTTCACTCTCACAAACGTTCATAAAAGATATACTGACACAAAGTTCACACATACAAATATTGACAGTACTTCAATGTTCACTCTCACAAACGTTCATAAAAGATATACTGACACAAAGTTCATACATACAAATATTGACAGTACTTCAATGTTCACTCTCACAAACGTTCATAAAAGATATACTGACACAAAGTTCATACATACAAACATTGACAGTACTTCAATGTTCACTCTCACAAACGTTCATAAAAGATATACTGACACAAAGTTCATACATACAAATATTGACAGTACTTCAATGTTCACTCTCACAAACGTTCATAAAAGATATACTGACACAAAGTTCATACATACAAACATTGAAGTACTGTCAATGTTCACTCTCACAAACGTTCATAAAAGATATACTGACACAAAGTTCATACATACAAATATTGACAGTACTTCAATGTTCACTCTCACAAACGTTCATAAAAGATATACTGACACAAAGTTCATACATACAAACATTGACAGTACTTCAATGTTCACTCTCACAAACGTTCATAAAAGATATACTGACACAAAGTTCATACATACAAACATTGACAGTACTTCAATGTTCACTCTCACAAACGTTCATAAAAGATATACTGACACAAAGTTCATACATACAAACATTGACAGTACTTAAATGTTCACTCTCACAAACGTTCATAAAAGATATACTGACACAAAGTTCATACATACAAACATTGACAGTACTTCAATGTTCACTCTCACAAACGTTCATAAAAGATATACTGACACAAAGTTCATACATACAAATATTGACAGTACTTCAATGTTCACTCTCACAAACGTTCATAAAAGATATACTGACACAAAGTTCATACATACAAACATTGACAGTACTTCAATGTTCACTCTCACAAACGTTCATAAAAGATATACTGACACAAAGTTCATACATACAAATATTGACAGTACTTCAATGTTCACTCTCACAAACGTTCATAAAAGATATACTGACACAAAGTTCATACATACAAACATTGACAGTACTTCAATGTTCACTCTCACAAACGTTCATAAAAGATATACTGACACAAAGTTCATACATACAAACATTGACAGTACTTCAATGTTCACTCTCACAAACGTTCATAAAAGATATACTGACACAAAGTTCATACATACAAACATTGACAGTACTTCAATGTTCACTCTCACAAACGTTCATAAAAGATATACTGACACAAAGTTCATACATACAAACATTGACAGTACTTCAATGTTCACTCTCACAAACGTTCATAAAAGATATACTGACACAAAGTTCATACATACAAACATTGACAGTACTTCAATGTTCACTCTCACAAAACGTTCATAAAAGATATACTGACACAAAGTTCATACATACAAACATTGACAGTACTTCAATGTTCACTCTCACAAACGTTCATAAAAGATATACTGACACAAAGTTCATACATACAAACATTGACAGTACTTCAATGTTCACTCTCACAAACGTTCATAAAAGATATACTGACACAAAGTTCATACATACAAACATTGACAGTACTTCAATGTTCACTCTCACAAACGTTCATAAAAGATGACAGTACTTCAATGTTCACTCTCACAAACGTTCATAAAAGATATACTGACACAAAGTTCATACATACAAACATTGACAGTACTTCAATGTTCACTCTCACAAACGTTCATAAAAGATATACTGACACAAAGTTCATACATACAAATATTGACAGTACTTCAATGTTCACTCTCACAAACGTTCATAAAAGATATACTGACACAAAGTTCATACATACAAACATTGACAGTACTTCAATGTTCACTCTCACAAACGTTCATAAAAGATATACTGACACAAAGTTCATACATACAAACATTGACAGTACTTCAATGTTCACTCTCACAAACGTTCATAAAAGATATACTGACACAAAGTTCATACATACAAACATTGACAGTACTTCAATGTTCACTCTCACAAACGTTCATAAAAGATATACTGACACAAAGTTCATACATACAAACATTGACAGTACTTCAATGTTCACTCTCACAAACGTTCATAAAAGATATACTGACACAAAGTTCATACATACAAATATTGACAGTACTTCAATGTTCACTCTCACAAACGTTCATAAAAGATATACTGACACAAAGGTTTACACTTCATGTTCAATGTTATCATCATCGTCAGCATCATTTTTCTTTGCGTTGCATGAAGCCACTACTACATTTGGTCCCCGTGCAGGAAACCTGCATATGGCTCTCATATGTTCTTGCATCACATGTTTCTATTGCAATTTGTTTAACATAATGAGGTTGCCAATCCCAAACACAACCTCACATTTGTCGCCTTGTACGACAACCACATGTATTCTTGTGTACATATGTTGACACAATATTCACACACACTTTTGAATTTGGATAATCACAGCAAAATGTTGAATCTTTACATTCACAAACAAACGTTTTCTCGCTGAATATTTATATACAGTATTGACAATGTGTATTTACACACAAACGCGTACTGACCTGGAAGTCAGACATACAAACTCAAGAACTAGAAATTCAAACACAGAAAGATGCTGGAACGAAATATTCAGGTGACGATAAATTTACGCGCTTTTCATCAAAATATGCAGTAGAAAAACATGGTCATCATCATCAGTAATACCTTTGAGCTCCAAATGGAGCATCGGTCTTAAAAAAAAAACATACCAAGACTTCCTGTCCTGTGCCATACATGTCTTCTATAACCCTTTGATGTCTGTTTACAGTTCTCTTCTCCCTGCGTTACTTGGCCTTCTTCTGTTTCTCTTCTATGACTTATTCAAAAAAGCTAAGCGCACTCTGCTGCTCATCTTTGGAATTGTCTTCCACATAACCTAAGAAACAACCTTAGTCCCTATTCATACAATCGTAGACTTTTTGAATACTTTATGAGTTCTGATTACACGCCCCCCCCCCCCTTTTTCCTTTAATCGGATTATCTTTTCTTATAATATCAACTGTAGGTTCTAATGACGATGTTTGTACTTTTCAATATATTTTATGTCATGTTTATAAGTAGTTAATGTTAATATGAACATGTTATTTTATTTTACTGTACAACTTTGAATTCCTTGACATTGATATGTAAAATGCATGTGAGAATAAATGAATTCATTATGAAAGGTGAGAGAAAGGAAGGGCAGAATGTCAGACGGGCCTGCGTGCCCAATTCTAAACCCTTTGAAAATAAAGTTCGTTCGTTCGTTCGTTCTCTCAACCTGCGGATTCCAGAACAAGGACTACCTTTTAATGTTATCGGCTAGTTTTCTTAATGCGTGTCCTATCCAACTCCAGCTCTTTGTTATTGCCTCTGTTCTCCCTGGTGTTTGCCTGGCTCTTTCCGCCAGGTCCACATTAGATGATCTTATTGCCTGTTTGTAAGCAAAGCATACAGTACTGACACTGTGACCTGCCAAGGCGTCGTCCAGGGCGACTAAGAAGGGTTTGACATCGGGCCTACAACGCCATCCTGTAAAAAAAAAAAAAAAAAAGTAAGCCACAACAACCTTAATAACAATATGAACAGCATGGTATTTTCACTACAAGTTCTTGAAACTCCTGCCTTTGTATTTTTGGATTTGAAAAAAAAAACAAAAAAAAGTCCACTTAAAGGTTGTGCCATATGATATACTGCCGTACGGGAATTAAATGTTAGAGACTTAACTATACTAGGTACAGTTTTATGAGGTGGAGTGACAGATTCCCTGCCTTCCTGTTTTTGCCTTTCCTAACTTAAGAGCAGAGCCAGGAAGCCATTTATATCTGGGTAGACTGGAGAAGAACATTACCAGATTTTGAATCCGGAACCCGGTTACTTTGCCGCGAAAGGCAAGCGCACTAAATCGGACACCCAATATCCACTTGACTTGTTAAAAATTAACGACATGTAAATTACTTAAGCGCCTATATGAAATACTGACTATTCATTAGGCGAACATTAAACAAACTAGTAGACAGGTATGGATGTCAAATTCTGAGCCCATCTAAAGTTTAATTAATTTTTCATTGTTCGACTGTCCAGATGTTTGAAATATTACTTTCTTTAACTTGACTACTTACACAAACGAATGAATGTAAATAGCAAGTAGGACAGAAACAAGGAGTACACTGGATAGCAGAAATGTAACTGAAGTTATTGGCTCACAGGGGAATCAAACCCGGTACCATCCGAACGGTGTCATCATCTCGCTGCGAGAGGGAATCGTGAGAGGACATAAAGCAAACTAATATTTATTTATTAATTTTATCACCTAATAAAGGTTGGGGTACTTAGCTGGTTATGAGTCCTGTAACGCTTCACTCTCGAAGAAAGGCCACCGCCTTATTATGACTTTGATTCACTGTCACTGAGCGTCAGCTCCTGGTGAATTTGAATGTATAGCACTCGCTGATGTTATGAAAATGCTCCTTCTCCGAAGCCAGATAACTGGTACACCTTATAGGGACTAAGACAACAAGTTGCCAAGACATGCAGATACCACAACATGGCATTGGGCTGAAGGGCTAGAGACGAAAGCTGCTGGATCAGTAACAACGACAACAATAACTCGAAGCAAGACAAAGGTACCGTTGAAAGAGTCCCTGGTTCGAATCCCCCGAGTGTCTGTCACTTCTGTTACTATTGTGTTGTCTATTGACCTCTTTCTCTTTTTTTCTTTTCTTACGAGTGCCTGCTATTTGCCTTCTCTTCTTTTTATTCTCCTTCAAGTAACATGACTAGTGGCGTAGGTGACCATCCCCCTCCATAACTTTATGTCTACAGTATTATTTATCAATTCTGTTGTTGCTATTTTCCCATTCTCGTTGATTATTTACTACCCACATTCACAAACATTGGGATTTCCCTGTTTATTTCTGTACTAAAGTTTAGCACAATTAGCGCTACATTTGATTTTTATTTTGTACATTTTTATGTGTGTCATGATTGCTTTTATAAAATCACACTTGTCCTGTAATTATTAACAACAACGCACGAGTGGAAAGGGGGGGGGGAGTATATATATATATATATATATATATATATATATATATATATATATATATATATATATATATATATAGAGAGAGAGAGAGAGAGAGAGAGAGAGAGAGAGAGAGACGAAGAGGACACGAAAATTATTACGTTAGATAACCAATACTCGCTGTGAAAAATTTTCTATTAAAAATAATAATAACATAATGAGGTCCAGTGTTAGACCTTACCACCTCATCGTTAGATAGTCCCAGGTCGACTCCGGTCACCTACTTCAAGATCTCCTGACAATTCTTCCGTTAGGCTTTTCAGCGACAATAAAGACAACAACAGAAGGCGCTGTCCGGAATCTCTCCCTCCTAAGAGTGGCGGATCCGTCCGCTGTCCATCCTTAACAATGGCGGCAATTGCCTTTTTTAACCAGACATAACAATTGGAGAGGTCAACCGATGTTTGACGCTGCTTTTATGCGAGTAATTTGTTAGTCCTTTACAGCTGAGCGATCAGAATGGCTTGATTAGGTCTCAGTGTATGCTCTTTCGTGGCCTTCTTTGCTGTCCGGAACAATCGATGGCCCATTATACGCTTCCTTCACCGCTGCTTTGCTGCTTTCAAACACCTGTTGGTTCGTGCCAGGTGATGGTTGAGCGAGGTGATGGTTGAGCGAGGTGATGGTTGAGCGAGGTGATGGTTGAGCGAGGTGATGGTTGAGCCAGGTGAGGGTTGAGCGAGGTGATGGTTGAGCGAGGTGATGGTTGAGCGAGGTGATGGTTGAGCGAGGTGATGGTTGCGCGAGGTGATGGTTGAGAGAGGTGATGGTTGAGCGAGGTGATGGTTGAGCCAGATGATGGTTGAGCTAGGTGATGGTTGAGCGAGGTGATGGTTGAGAGAGGTGATGGTTGAGCGAGGTGATGGTCGAGCGAGGATCAAGGACAAAAGAAAAGAAAAAAATACTCCCATAACAGAAATTGCCGTAGGGAAGTGAAGTGTCAGAGACTTCACTATAATTGGTCCAGCGTTGTCACGTGGGGTGACCAGTTCCCTTCCTCGCTGCCTTTGCCTTCAATAACTAAATAGCAGAGTCAGGTACCCATATTCAGCTGGGTAGACTGGAGCGTGGCGCTACCAATGTTCGGTCCCGGAACACGGTAATTTTTGCCTCGAGTGGCCCAAGTCGCCAGACGATCAAGCCAGAGTAATCGCACAATGAGAAAGAAGATGCGTCGGGCACTCTTTAGAAGAACCAAGAAGACCCACAGAAGTTAAAATGGAAGAAGAAGAAGAAGAAGATAAAGGTAGTAGTACCGTACCAGATACTGCTGTAGTGGAGTGAGTAATTAGGGACTTCCACTTTACTAGGTTCAGCTGTATGAGTTCTCTTCTTCGCTGCATATGTCTTCCCTAACCCAAGAGCAGAGACAGGTACCCATTTATAGTTCGGTAAAACGGGAAGAAGTGACGCTATGTAAATGAAGAAGACGAAGAAGAAGAAGAAGAAGGAGAAGAAGAAGAAGAAGATGACCTAAGAACCCGGTAACTTTAGTACGAAGAGAAGGTACACAGTCTAAAGAAGAAGAAGAAGATCACTAAAGAAGAAGCCAGTCGGACGATCAAGCCAGAGTCTAATCACTCTGCCAGTCAGACGATCAAGCCAGAGTAAGGGCTTGAGAAATTGTAAGACAATTATCAAGCCACAATGAGAAGAAGATGCGTCGATGGAAGAAACACACATTGAGGATACATGTTGATAGCATCACATGGAGTCTAGAATAAACAGGATAAAGGATGCAGAAGAAGACCCACAGAAGACGAAGAAGAAGTAAATGAAGTAGATGATGAAGAAGAAGAAGAAGAAGAAGAAGAAGAAGAAGAAGATAAAGAAGAAGAAGAAGATAAAGAAGAAGATAAAGAAGAAGAAGAAGAAGAAGAAGAAGAAGAAGAAGAAGAAGAAGAAGAAGAAGAAGAAGAAGAAGAAGAAGAAGAAGAAGAAGAAGAAGAAGAAGAAGAAGAAGAAGAAGAAGAAGAAGAAGAAGAAGAAGAAGAAGAAGAAGAAGAAGAAGAAGAAGAAGAAGAAGAAGAAGAAGAAGATAAAGAAGAAGAAGAAGATAAAGAAGAAGAAGAAGAAGAAGAAGAAGAAGAAGATAAAGAAGAAGAAGAAGAAGAAGAAGAAGAAGAAGAAACAGAAGAATAAAAAGAAGAATCTAATAGAAGTAAGTTAGTTAGGTCAATTTCTCCCCTGGTCATCAAGTCAAAACAATTTAGCCTGCAACAGTCAAGACCTCGCACCATCAAGCCAGAATAACTTTTGCATGTAACAGTCATATCATCTGGCCATCAGGTCAAATAAATTTTGTCTCTAAAAGTTATGAAGAGCGTATGAGACATAAACACCTACATACAACCCGCAAAGAAAACTTCGCACGGTTCGTGACTGTACGTATACCCAAGTTTGGCGACATTATAATTTGCATAAATATTATTCAATAAATCTTTACTCAGATTCACACAATTAAATCTCTGACCTACAATTTGAATCTCGGATCAATGACCTTTCCACTCTAACTCGATTCAAGTGGGACGACCAGGACATGCTTTGCCAGGTGATAAAGAAACATCAATACCAAAATTCACAATATTACAAAATGCCAGTTTCAACTCTTTGTCAAATAATTGAACGTACTGAGCGGAAATTCGAAATGGACTTTGCACAGTAAGAAATCTGGCTTAGCGATATTCATAATTTCATAATCCTTACCCCCCGAAAACATTTTTCTCCACTAAAAATAGAAACGAAAAAAAAAAATGGATTTATTTAATGCGACAGAGAACGCAGCTACGTGACCTTTTAAGGCCACTAGTCATTACAAATATACTCTTATGTCTCAATAGCGACCAGGTATCCACGCTGTCAGCAAAACACATGAGGTCAATACAGATTGGCACCCGGGACTTGAAGCTTTTTCATTGCAACATCTTATAGGATTAAACACTATAGTCAATCTTGGTTACTTCAAATGAGGCTTGAAAACCGGAACTTCACGAAGGTGCTCATGCAATAGGTCAGTGCACGAATTTAACCGAGAAACAGAAATTAACGTTCAGTCTCGGCAAAACTTGAGTACATTCAATTTGACAGGCATCCTGTCACAAGCTGTTCCTTATGGTCCCGAAAAGAGAGAGAGAGAGAGAGAGAGAGAGAGAGAGAGAGAGAGAGAGAGAGAGAGAGAGAGAGAGAGAGAGAGAGAGAGAGAGAGAGAGAGAGAGAGAGAGAGGGAGAGTAGGAAAACTCACCAAACATGACTTCACCGCAGAGGCGTCCTTAAAATATTTTGCACCCGGAGCGGATCTTAACTTTGGCCCCCTCCTGCCATACAGAAAAACTCTTGCAAGCATATTTTTAAAAGTAAGTTCTATCATAATAGTGTCCAATGGCACCCATTTCTTGGCTGTCACCGGGGGCGGACCGCCCCCTCGCACCCCCTTATTACGCCACTGCTTCACCGTATGTGTTATATTTTAAAAAATCCTCCTAGTGTATGTCAGATTGAAGCAGTTGGAAGGCTTGTGTGAAATGTCGGCGGGAGCTTGGGTCCAGCGAAGTTTAACAAAGCGAAAAAGAACGCTGGGGAGGTGCCAGACTAACAGAGTACATTGGTCCAACTGAGGACAATGAGATTTGGGCCAACAATCTAAGTTTTTAAAAAAGTTGTTATTAAAATTACAGCCAAGGCTAAATAAATAACTACCTCCTCCTCCTTCCTTCCCCCCCCCCACCCCCCGCGCCCAGGAACCCTCTTCACAAAATAGACCCAAGAAGGAATGTGATAAATCTACATACTGTAGGTCAAACTGTTGATGGTGCAGTGGGTCTACTCACTGATCATCAATATGTGGTCATGCGATCCACATGGATGAACCTACAACATTACTGAACACACACACACAGACACATACACACACTCAACAATTGACAACGGTAATTTCTGTAACAATTGGTTTACCTGATGGACAGCTTCAGGTACAACTCATATTAGTCTCCTCTTGTGACATGCCTGATGGAGCAGTGGTCCAATTTGTTCAATGTCTCCTCAGAGGCCCCCGGGAATGACTCGTTGCAAAAACGGCTTCAGTAGGACTAAATGACCTACGTGTTTTCATCAGAGATAGCAACAGCTGTGTCACGTGCTGGCCTTTCAAGCATGTATATACACTGCTCAGACAACGCAAACTAAGCTAGCTTGGCCATGTCCGCCGCATGGAAGATGGTCGCATTCCCAAAGTTAGATTCTACGGACAACTGGCAGATGGCACAAGAACAGCCGGGCGACAGCAGCTGAGGTTATATATAGTTATGGTCACAGATTAATACACTTACAACATTAACCACACAATCAAATGAAATAAAAAAAATCAAAACCTTAAAAGCTACAGACTGTCATAAATGGGTGCTTGCGTAGAATAGAAGGATTAAAATGGTAGGACAAGGTCACTAATGTAGAACTGATGACAAGAACCAGACAAGTGCCAGTGGAACAAGAGATGACAAGAACCAGACAAGTGCCAGTGGAACAGGAGATGACAAGAACCAAACAAGTGCCAGTGGAACAGGAGATGACAAGAACCAAACAAGTGCCAATGGAACAGAAGATGACAAGAACCAGACAAGTGCCAGTGGAACAGAAGATGACAAGAACCAGACAAGTGCCAGTGGAACAGGAGATGACAAGAACCAGACAAGTGCCAGTGGAACAGGAGATGACAAGCACCAGACAAGTGCCAGTGGAACAGGAGATGACAAGAACCAGACAAGTGCCAGTGGAACACGAGATGACAAGAACCAAACAAGTGCCAGTGGAACAAGAGATGACAAGAACCAAACAAGTGCCAGTGGAACAAGAGATGACAAGAACCATACAAGTGCCAGTGGAACAGGAGATGACAAGAACCAGACAAGTGCCAGTGGAACAGGAGATGACAAGAACCAGACAAGTGCCAATGGAACAGAAGATGACAAGAACCAGACAAGTGCCAGTGGAACAGGAGATGACAAGAACCAGACAAGTGCCAGTGGAACAGGAGATGACAAGAACCAGACAAGTGCCAGTGGAACAGGAGATGACAAGCACCAGACAAGTGCCAGTGGAACAGGAGATGACAAGAACCAGACAAGTGCCAGTGGAACACGAGATGACAAGAACCAGACAAGTGCCAGTGGAACAAGAGATGACAAGAACCAAACAAGTGCCAGTGGAACAAGAGATGACAAGAACCATACAAGTGCCAGTGGAATAAGAGATGACAAGAACTAGACAAGTGCCAGTGGAACAAGAGATGACAAGAACCAGACAAGTGCCAGTGGAACAAGAGATGACAAGAACCAGACAAGTGCCAGTGGAACAAGAGATGACAAGAACCAGACAAGTGCCAGTGGAACAGGAGATGACAAGAACCAAACAAGTGCCAGTGGAACAAGAGATGACAAGAACCAAACAAGTGCCAGTGGAACAGGAGATGACAAGAACCAAACAAGTGCCAGTGGAACAGGAGATGACAAGAACCAGACAAGTGCCAGTGGAACCGGAGATGACACGAACCAGACAAGTGCCAGTGGAACAGGAGATGACAAGAACCAAACAAGTGCCAGTGGAACAGGAGATGACAAGAACCAGACAAGTGCCAGTGGAACAGGAGATGACAAGAACCAAACAAGTGCCAGTGGAACAGGAGATGACAAGAACCAAACAAGTGCCAGTAGAACAGGAGATGACAAGAACCAAACAAGTGCCAGTGGAACAAGAGATGACAAGAACCAGACAAGTGCCAGTGGAACAGGAGATGACAAGAACCAAACAAGTACCAGTGGAACAAGAGATGACAAGAACCAGACAAGTGCCAGTGGAACAAGAGATGACAAGAACCAAACAATTGCCAGTGGAACAAGAGATGACAAGAACCAAACAAGTGCCAGTGGAACAAGAGATGACAAGAACTAGACAAGTGCCAGTGGAACAAGAGATGACAAGAACCAAACAAGTGCCAGTGGAACAAGAGATGACAAGAACCAAACAAGTGCCAGTGGAACAAGAGATGACAAGAACCAAACAAGTGCCAGTGGAACAAGAGATGACAAGAACCAAACAAGTGCCAGTGGAACAAGAGATGACAAGAACCAAACAAGTGCCAGTGGATCAAGAGATGACAAGAACTAGACAAGTGCCAGTGGAACAGGAGATGAGAAGAAGACGCTGGAGACAGGTATGACATCATTGAGGAAACTTGTTGATAGCCTTACAAGGCAGTCCTTGTTCTGGAAGACAGGTATAGGGAGACCGGGGAACACACTGAGAAGAGAACTGGAGACAGACATGAAGGGGATGTAGAAGACATGGAAATACATTGAACTGATGGCACGTGACAGGAAGACTTGACATAAGGTTGTTGAATGTCTATTCTCCTTGTGCAGCTGAAGGGTGATGATGATGATAAAATCAGCTGCTAATATTTCATGACAATCTTTGTTCAGGACATCCCAGGGAAAGAGAAATAAAACGTGACTTGAACAACTACAACAAGAACACAAACACGGAGACAGGAATTTAGTATAGACACTGAGGGGGGAATAAAGAAGACATGTAATGACCTTGAATAGATACAGATGGAATGGTAGGCTTGTTTTTTGTTGAAGGCCCATGTTCCACGGGGAGATGAAAGGTAATACATGAAAGTAGTAGACAACACAGAATGACGATGTTCTTTCTTACCACGACTTGAACGACTCCCGTATGTGAGGAAGGTAGCTCGCTGGACTGTGCAGGACAGAAGAGGTAACTCCATCTAAGTTCCTGTGGGTTACCAATGGAAGACCACAACAACCGGCGGTATAATAACTAATACTAACAATGTTCACATTGTCCATGTTAAGAACATATTCAATATAATAACTAATACTAACAATGTTCACATTGTCCATGTTAAAAACATATTCAATATAATAACTAATACTAACTGTGTTCACTGTCGTAATTTTATAAGATAGGTTTATGGATATTTATGCAGAGCAGAGGTGATAGAGGAAAATGTGTGAGAATAAAGGTGTAAGAAAATATATTTTTCCACGAAGGGTGATAGTGTAAGAGAAAGATCAGTTTCTGGAGTGAGTAGTTTCTCTACTCCAACCTATCTATACGACTATACATAGTAATCAGACGAACTTTCGCTCCTTATATAACAAATGTAAGTTACACCTCACATACACACACAATTACGTGACGAATACGCACAGACGTGAAAAACTATGGATAATATATATGGGTAGGGGCTCGACCAACACGCTAAATTAATTATTAAGTTTATTATCACTTAAAAGAACTTCACAACATCCAGCATATACATATCAATAAAAGCTTGGTTTAAGACAAATGAAAATATCCCACTATTGCTCACCCCTCTTGTAGAGAAAGGATCCCAACAGAAGTTAATAACCCCAAAAGGTCAAAGGTTAACAATAAGGGTAATGGAATAGTCAGTAAAGGAAAAGAACAAGTTCCTAGTATGCTATCCCGTAAACAATCCGGTTAGCGAGGAAATAAAAAAGATTAGTATAAATGATGGTAACAAGGGAAAATATGTTTCTCTCTTTCTGTTCATTCATTCAGTCATTCTGTGGCCACACGCATACTCGCTTACCCAGTAGTTGTCGCAGGTATTCCTTGAAAAAAAAAGAACACTAACAATAATATCACCATACAGTGTCAGGTTGTTGCC
Organism: Oreohelix idahoensis; assembly: GCA_024509875.1. Taxonomy (NCBI): domain Eukaryota; kingdom Metazoa; phylum Mollusca; class Gastropoda; order Stylommatophora; family Oreohelicidae; genus Oreohelix; species Oreohelix idahoensis. Next base: position 138,412 of record JAMPIV010017844.1, on the reverse strand, counting down.
AATTCCAGCCCCAGATTAGCCTTGGTGCTTACTGTAAATGTTAAGGTAGTCGCTGAAGTTGGTGCGTTAATTGGTTTTTTTTTTTTTTCTTGAATAAGTCAGGTATCACTGCCGATAGTTGGTTGGAATAAGACGTATTTGTGATGGTCACCGTCATAGAAAGAAAAATATATTGTTCCTGTGCTGTCTAGCCTCTGGTTGCTAAGACACTCTGTTACGTTATGCAAATGTTAATAATAATAATTATAATCGGCTGTTCTCTGAGTTGATGGCCGATTCTGAACATTGAGTTCTCTTGAGTATAACCCCCGTGGAAAACTACTGTCATAGGTCAGGTAAATTTATATATATATATATTACCGCAAACAGAAATGAATTAATCTCCACGGAATTTCTAATACTACACTTCCACCATGGCTCTTAGAACGTGCGCGCTAGATTATCCAAAATTTTCTGAGGCGACTAGATAACTGATTTTAGGAGATTGAGTATTTATACAAGAATAGCGTTGTTTCACTGGGAGATGACGAAAGTCACGCCTTGGGCACTCAGGGTGAAATCAGCGGGGTTTTCTTCCGAGATAAAGAATTTCCTCCGTTCGCTCTGTTCGCCGTTGAATCGATAACAAAGGCTTCTTATCTCGGCGATTGTCTCCCTGTTATGTACAACATCACAGGATTCGCTCGAGCTTGTAGAGGACTACAAAACAGTTTTACCTTCCCCGTGTTTTGGGCCCGTGTATTCTGTCAGTTGTCGTAATACTGACAGCTCTGCTCTCATGGGATCTCCAAGCAAACGCCTTAGGTTCGTCCCCTTTCAAGGAATGACAGTTACGAATCTAGGTAGACTCTCGTCAGCGCGTGAAACAAGAAAAATAGGCGTGGCTAAAATATGAGTTAGACAGATAGCGAAAAGGCATGGATTTTGCGTAACCAAAACGTGCATGCTAATGAGGAACAAAGGTGAAAAGCGAAAAGCGGACGGATTCATGCAGTCTATTTACATAACCTGTCACATCCACATTGTCCATGTTACGAACATATTCAATATAATAACTAATACTAACAATGTTCACATTGTCCATGTTAAGAACATATTCAAGCAGGTTCAGTGACCGTTATTGCTATAGGCAACCTAGGCTTTTGCATTCTTCGTTTTTCTTCTTCTTCCGAAATCGAGGGATTTCAGTTTTTCACTCTTTTACCCTTGCGGCATTTGGGGATGAAGTTTTATGCATTCTTGCAACTCCAAAGGACTTTCCCAACTCAGCGGGCTCAGCTGAAAATGCCTCATGCTTTTCCCCTCAAGTTCACGCTTACCTAGGCCCTCACACAACCTAAAACGCCACTGTCCAGGTTAAACAGTCCAGGAGGAACAATTATCAAAAACAGTGCTAATATACAAATAATAAATTGACATAAACATTTTCTACGTGTAGAAGGCAACAAAGTGAAACAGATGACAATATGAATAACGTGCCAGGTACTCGTGTTTTGGATCTGTCTTACAACACGGTTTTCTAAATCTGACCATACCGCACGCCATAGGTAGGGAACTCTCTAATACAATAACCAATCAAAACGTACCTTTATTATCATTGTTGTAGGAAACGTACTACGCTTAAAACGTAGAGGCTATTTTGTGTAACCGATGGGACAATAATATTTAATTTCATAAGAACTAAAGAAGTATCATCGGAAAGTATTATGTAATTCATCAACGGGAATGTTACTTTAGAGGTAGGTGTAAACACTTTATCGAATAATATTCTAGTAAGATAGAAATATCGAATAAACGAGCTGTGTTACATCAGGATTTAGTCAAACTTAGTTAGTTAAAGCATGCATACATTTAAATGCATTGTGCAAACTAAATAATTTATAGATAGATCGATACAAAATAATTCACAGTGTAAGTCCACCTTTAAATGACCAAAATCGCCCCATAAATAAAGAAGATAATGGAAAAACTAGATTTTAAACATTGAACAGAGAGCAAAATTATGCCTCATTTTGGGATCCTTTACTCCTTTTTACACCCATGTCATCCGATACGCCGGAGGCGTGACTATAAAAGACCTTGCCCTTGGCCATTTGACGCCACTAACAAATTCAAAAACCACTAGCTGCTCAGAAAGAAGCGGTAAACTGTAATTGTACTGTACCTTTGCCAACCGCATCTGTTGCGCAGACCATAGAAGCCATTAGCAGCCTGTGTGTGTTTTGCCTAAGGGTTTTGTCCTGCAACCTATATAGTCTGCGCCTTCTAAGCAGTATATACATGCTTTGAAGGCCAGCAACAACACCTCGACATTTGTCACTGTGTCCTTTCATGAAATACCGAGAATGCGGCGTAGGCACCGTAGATTGAAAGTATTGAGCCCTCTTTCTTGCCTGTAATAGGTTGTCCACATATGTATACATGTTAAAATATACACATAAGACTTACCCGTTTTTAAAAAGATTAGCCGATTTTTTTCACACGATGTTGTTAGCAGTTGTTGAATCAATGTAGATCCAGTCGTCCCAGTGCCTATGTTAGTGATAATTTGTCCAAGTTATAAAACTTTAGCTGTATGCATATTGTGGAAAATTATCTGTATAGTGCACTGGCTTCCTGAAGTTTTATATCATTAAATGTAAAAGCATACTTCTAGCTATTAAGTCTTCTAAATCAGAAAAAAACCTTTTCTATCACACTGTAGAGTTCTCATCTGCGTATTTAGTAGAAAGTGATCAGTCATTTAACGCGTTACGTTCTTATACCACAAAATTTCCTACATAAATTATTATTTGCGGGGTTAGTTTATTAGGCTTTTTAGCGAATGCATATGGAAGTACTCGCTTGAAATCACATGGTCATAATCTGCGGGGTGATGTGTTTATTTCCCACGCAGCCACTGAGTGTATGAGCTATTGCGTCACTAATGTCCGGTCACATATGTTACAACATATCCCCATCCTATCTCTCTGGATGGGCCGGAAACAGGACAAGCAGATTATAGGTGCGAGACATACAAATTAACACGGTAACCCGCCACAAAGTGACCGTATCATCTACTTGCTTTGATAAGGAGCTCGGTGAGACCCTCTAATCTCTTAGTTTATAAATACGGAACATGTTAAGAAACCAAACATATAATCTTACCCTAGTTGTTTTTACTTGGGTTGAGAGAAAAACTTGACGATACGAAGAAATTGATAAAGAATTACAGGTAGATGACGACATAAAGGAAGGTTAAAAAAACGAATCAACGAATGTCATCTTGTGACAGCAATGGATCACCAACGTCTTCTATCTCTTGCCTTGATGGTGCACCAGAAAACTTGATACATCTCATTTGTATTAGACCTGAACAAACTATAGGTTTCATCAATTTCAGATCAGATTCTATACTTCAGATTCGATCTCTTGATCTACCTCCTCTATTTCAGATCCGATCTTTTGATATACTTCCACTATTTCACATCAAATCTCGTGTTACCCTTCCTCTATCTTTGCTCACAAAGAAAGCAGGTTCTGCCCTGGTCAGGTAAACAGGTTTATTGTGTGTGAGTACATCGTGTTGCCAACTTTCGAGAAAGACTTCGTAGATGACGACAAAAAATGTCTCAGCGAATGCTATCGTAACAGAAATGTGAAAAACAAGCCAGGTCTTAACAGGTCATCAATCTTCAGTTTAGACATCTGTATGTGAGAATTTTTTTTTCTTGTCTGGTGTGAGGACAAATAAACAAACACCAATGGCACGTTTGGAGATGAATAGAGTGCATTCCAATCCACTCTCTATGCTTCTTTTTTTTTTTTAAATCATGTTGTGTAAGTGTAACCCTGAACAAATATAACAGCAAACTTGAAGAAGTTAGAAGACGAGGCGGATTTAATGAAAGATGGGTAGTTCCATAGCAGACGATGCCATAGGGGAGTGTAGTGTTACAGACTTCACGATACTAGGTCCAGATTTGAAAGTTGGGGTGACCAGTTCCCTTCCTCGCTGCCTTTGCCTTCTCTAACTCAAGAACTAATTCATGTGCCCATTTACAGCTGGGTCGACTGGCTAGTGACGCCACAGTGTTTCTAGCCCGGTATCTTTGACGCGAAAGGCCAACTCTCTAACCACTATGCCAATCGGAAACGAAAGATAGTGATGAGTAAATAGTCTTCTCCGCGCCGTGGCTCCCCGTGGGGCATTGCCCGTTGTCTAGTTAATGCAAAACTGTCTTGTCTTGCGCCATCAATTAAATTTTTCCGCATAACTTCTCTATTTTCTTTGTCTGCCTTCTGTCTTTCTCTCCGTGTATCTTTGAGGTCTTAATGTGTGCACCCTATCTTGGAGATTACCGTATCACAATGATCTCGAAACTTTTCATTTCTTGTGTCAACCCGTAATTCATTTGGTGCTCTTCGCGTTCTATTTTCCAGCCTCGGACAATATTTGGTATTTTAGAGTCATTGTTTACACTTCTTCCTGTAATAATTCGTCATGTCTGTTTACCTGATCATCCCAGCTGAGGGAGTAGACAGATGACGAAATATTGACCCACAGTCATGTTGGTAAAATTCTCGTGTACCAAACATGGGCGCGCCGGATTAACAGGTAGATAGCCCCACGTTGCTTATCGCTGATTTGGCTATTGTGATTTTCTAATTTATCTGATAGAGAGAACACAAAGCAGATGGTCACATGATGAATGTTTGTTTGCACAGGTACCGGGCAGTAAATTATCCACGTTGTGACATATTGTAGACACGCACCTGAAAGATGCAATGTTGTAATAATTTCCGGGAATATATGATCAGTAATGAATTCAGGAAGTTGTGAGTTGTAAATGTGATAATCCTAGACGGAAAATCATACTACCTTATTTGGAGAGTGACCTTTTGAATTTCCCAAACGTATGAGTCACACTGAAAATTCCATGAGGCAAGTTATCATAACAAGCATGATTGAATACAATTGGCTGGGCAATTCTAGATGTTATAAACAACACTTCTAATTGGGATCTGATGAGATTGTAACAACCACGTGCGTGGGACGAAAGTTGCAATATAATCTGACACTTTCGCCGGTTTAGAGCACTGTAAGTTTCCCCTCGTCTGGAAGACAGCCAGCTAGCCAGAGTAAGTAATAGGATCAGAATTCCATTTATCGGACCTGACCTTGTTTGAGCATCTTGTGGACTAATATTCCAGGAAAACTCTACCTACAGTAACACGGATAGCCGGAATCCTAGGAATCTGAACACAAAGTCAGAGTGGGAGCCTTGTGTAAAGTAACACTCCAGACCGCGTGTAAGAGTCATCTTAAGCAAGTTGCCTTAACTATTTCTCTGAGCCAGGAGTCAGTATTCCTAAAAAGATTTTAGGTCGATGGTACCAGTTGAGGGTTCTATCTCTGGAACAAAGTATGTGGTATAAGTTGCCTGCTGTCAACGCTAGACACCATCATCAGATGGGTCTTGAAGACGCTGGACCAGCTTCGTGATTACTCCCTGATATTTCTTGGAACGTGTCACAACCTCCAGACTTGACCAGTGACGTGAGTGAACCAGTCCATAACCTGCAAAGAACCAAACATCGGCGGGGGCAGAAACAAACAAACTTATTGGCAGCTAAATACAAACTTAAAAGCTGCCAAGTGAACTTTCAGACAATTGACTCAGTATACATAACATCACCCTGTGATGATAACTTTTTTTTTTTTTAAAGACGTTTTCATTTTACACTGTTAAATATAATTGATGTTTACATTTTTTGTTTGTACATATACACAAATTTACAGTTGATTTAATCCTTTTGAGTGCACTGCACCCGTATGCCTCATTCACCTTAAATACACATAAAACAGAGCTACTAAATTAAGATTTCACTGAATTAAATCAGCTGGGGCCTTGAACGAGCTAAAACATACAATATATATCTTCACAAAAGTTGTCGGGCAGATAATAAGTTAACTGTGCTAAGACACATTAAGCATTGTTCTCAATTTCTGAATATCTTTTGAAGACTCTCTCAAGGTAGAAGCATCATCCTCCTTCTATTTGCATCTCTGCCAAGGGTAATCTTGTGCGAAGGTAGATACCTTTGAAGGCCCACATTAGGTAGTATAAGTTTTGGCCATTGCTGGACCATCATTGCAGAGCAAAGGGGAGGCAACCCGTGACAATTACATAACAATTGTAAGTGCCAGAGGACATGGGGTTCTATAAAGTCATTAATCAGATAGAAAGACAGTCTAAGCTAGAAAAGAAATGTGTCATTTTACAACTGCACTATGCACTAGGATAACGAGGCGTTTCGGGATTACTCTTTGTCAGCCATAGTCACAACAGGAAAAAAACATAATAACAAAGAACATGGTTAATACGTAGAGAATAAATAATAATAAACAATCAAATAAATATACTAATAGATAACTTTAACATGGGAGCCGCGGTAGCATAGTGGTTAGTGCACTGGCTTCCTAGCTCAGTGGTCTATGGTTCGATCCCCAGATGAGGTGGGATTTTTTTAGGCCGCAAACGGCTCCTGGGTCGACACAGTCCCAACTGGGTACCAGAGCAACTTCTGGGAAGGTTAAAGCGGCCGGCGTGATGCTGACCACATCACCCCTAGTGTACCAATGGTCAAGAAAATATGGGCCTAACAATGTATTCCCAATATGTCTCAATGGGCGTGTAAAGGGATCCTTTTCCTTTAACTTTAACATAATCAGAGCTTAGTTTTAGTTGTTATTGTTGTTTAAATTGGGCTACTGAGCTTCTCGCTCTTTTGCAGCCTATACAAAGATGAAGAAGACTCACTGGTATTATGTACACTGCAGATCTAAGCTTTTCATGTGGCTTTTCTGCCATTCTGAAACGTTGTGACGTATAATGGAAATCTAGCCTACAGCATCCGACAAAGCCTTTGCTTTCCCGTTAGCGTCCTAAGATTCGCTAACTAAGTCACGCATTTCTCTGCCTGTCTGACTCACCTTTTAATTCATGCCTCTTTTTACTTGACCATAACAAACGAGCTTGTTTACCAACTTTCGCAACCTGTCATTCATAGCAGGGGGCGAACCCCGTTCGTTTACGCAAGTTTCTCACGCGAGCTGATCTGTCAATATTACGATAACTGACAGATCGCACGTGGAAAACACGTGGAAGAGTAACGGCCTTTGAAGATTCTCTATAAGGGAAGCAAATCCTTTGATGTTAGTACCTACAGGGAAAAATAACTCTGTGATCTAGAGAAACAGGGAAAATCTCGGACGGAAGCCCGCTACAGGGGTTAAGCCTCTGTTGTCGGTTAGCAACGGCCGACAGAAGCGACCGTTAACCTTTTATCTGGGAAACGTAGTTTCAGATTTCTCTGATGGGAAACATAGTGTGAAAATTCACATCTTCTAGAGATCATAACAACATGATCGTATATAAACTGCGTCTTTCCCAAATCAGTTATCAGTGTCGCTCAAATTTTTTTTGGAGAGTCTAAACACGTTATCTAGAACCATTGGGAATAGATGTGTTAATAGTTTCGTGGTGTTTTCTTTCTGGATTTCTGGTAATATATAAATTTGTGCTTAAGCGTATTAAAGTGTTAAAGATTTTAGCATCTTAAATTCACTGTGATTTTCTAGGTTTTAGAACTAGTGAATTAAATAACGCGTAGCTATTTTTGTTCCAGATGTTTCAGTTGTAATGTTAATTTTAATCACCCGCTATCACACAGAAAGATACGGTTTAGCTGACTGAATTAAAACGATAGTTGACGGATAATTGACGGAATAGAACTCACGTTTATATCATTTTGTGTAATTTGGTAAGTGACTGTTGTTTAAATATCATGCGACTAAACAAACCGACGCTGACCCTCTAGTAGCTACTTAGCGACAGGCGATATTTGTTAAAGTGCGCGTATGGGTAAATTAAATAATAACTGACCAGATATGAATAGGCTAGAGACAACGTGTGCTTATATGTAGATATTATTAGCAGTAAATTTTTCATAATGTATCTCTATTTTTAGGCATGACCTGATCAACGGCGACCAGCGGTTTTTTAAAATTTGGCTTTATCTTGGGCCTTGTCTCTATTTTACTGATTGGATTAAAGTTGTCTTATCTTGGCTTACGCGTCTCCAAGTTCAGTTGTGAACAGGAACGGCCACAGAGATTAACGAACATTTTAATAGTAAATTTTAACTGGACTTACAAATACCCAGATATATTTTTTTTTGCATTTTATCAGCCCACTGGGGTGTGAAAGATATAACAATTCTCCCGACTTTTGATAGTCGTAGCCAAGTGGATCTTTTTCATCCAGAAGAGTTACGCTATTTCAGAATCGGCACTCACCAGAGCCAGCCGATAGGATTTACCATCATCATCAAGTAACAATAATTAACAGTTTTTAGCAATCAGATGTTTTCTTACTGGTTACGGTGAACACCAGACCTCAGAGAGTCTCGGCATTAACTACTCAAGGTGACATTGTTTATCCAGGAAATCAATCACAAAATTAGGCGTTGTCCTTATAAAATTTAATTATTGCAAAGGAGGGACTGGGCCCCAATTCGGAAACTAATTACTCTGGACCTTATTCATATATTCATGGATTTTACGTCAAACAGATTGTTTCACCAAGAATAGGGTACGAAGCGAGATTGTGTGGCCACGTATGACAGAGAGAGAGTGAAATATTTTCTTTAGTACAGGAAACATTGTATCATCTACACTCTGTTTGACTATTGTTTAATTTTATTGGATAACGTTGTTGTCGTGAGAAATTCTAATCCACATATATAAATTAAAAAGTAAATGTAAAGCCTAACAAATAACTTCAATAAAAGGAAAGAAGAATGGTACAGAACAGTGCTGTCACAATGACTGTACTCGAAATCCCCCTTGTTTTCTAATTCGTCTGCAAATTGTAACGTTTCACGTTGATAGTAAAAGCCTACTGCTTCAATACCCGCTTTCTACGATAAAACGTGTACTGCCTTTCTAAGAAAAACCTTGAGATACGCAAGCTGACCTATATTTAATATTCCATTCATGTCATTTTATACACTAAGTTACCATAAACGAAAGACAGATGGACTAAGGATAGAAAGAAAGGGAGGGGCTGAAAGCCGGAACGCAGGCAATACTACCACAGTCTCGCGATACACAATTACTACCATCACGCGTGTAAGGCCACAAGCACTAGCTTTTTTTCAAATCGACAGTGATAAAAAACACTACCCATACGAGTTAGGTTTTAAAAACTTACAAAACGCTTATTAGGAAACATGACATTATACTGGTTTACGTTTGAAAACATTACAGTACCCAGACACCACATCGTATTCGAAGTGAACAGGAGGTAGAAGAAAATGCATATTTTGAACGCAGCCCCTTAGCGCCATTAAATTTATATATTTGGGTTCCTTAGGACTTGCTGACAAAGAATATGTTGAACGTTACGCAAATAGTCTAGTAATTAACAAATTATAGCCAAAAGAAATAGTGAGGGATGTCAGACAACACCAAAATCAGAATCGCTCAGTGGCAGATTTTCCCACCACCATTGTACGGGAAATAGGCTGACATGTTACCTCCTATTTGATTGGCGGAAAGTAAATGTAAGGCTAAACACGATTAGTCGGACTATAAATATTGATTCTTTGTTGTTAGGGAAACGGGAGTAGGAGTACTTTTTTTTCAAACGCTTGTGTAAACATGGCACGATTGGTTAGACCCGCCAATATAGTCGGTCAGAGGCGTCAGGTCAGCACCACATTTTCAAATAAACTTACTAAAGAACCAGTGCGTTGAGCGCCAGTGCATATTTTTCTAAATAAAAGCCTGGGACATCGGCAGATCGAAATTGTGCTATATTCATTGCCAGTCAACGTAACTGTGTATTATTCCATGAATTGTGGTAAGCTTGAAATATTTGATATCTTTTTAATGAAAATTGAATGTAAATTGATAATTTATGTCTGTATATATGTGTGGTTCAGTAGCGAACATGAGGTAAAGCCTATATAGTGCTCCAACCTGAACAGAAGGTGTCGGAGGAAAATAAAACTACATGGAATTGCCAAACAGTACACTGACACCTATCTTATTGACTAGAAAGAAATAATGCTGGAATTGCAGAGGCGTAGTAACCATTAGGGAGGAGTATACTGGTGAAAATTGTTTCAGATGAAGATAGCAGTTGGCCTACCGCTCTGAACTCAGTGTTTGTTATGTATTGTGTTCAGTCTGGAAATTTATTATAAATTAGTTCTGAAATAGGAGGTACAACCTTCTTGTTTCAGGGACCGTGGTCCTAAAGTTATTGAGCAGCACCTGGTCTGAGCTTTGCTGAACCTAGAGGCTGACAGCATACTCCTGGGTCCAGATAGTGACCAGTGAGGTGTCTCCAGAACACAGGGAGGCTATCGAGCAGAGGAGTCTTTCCTGCCGCCATCACGAAAGATAAGCGTCTGTGGCCAGAGGAGCTCAACATTATGCCCCCCCTCAAAATCTGACTTTATAATAAAACAGAGGGAAAATACAGTGTTTAAATTGATAGGAACTGTGAACTTTTCCCCATATTATTTCCAAGATAAACAAACACTTGAAGTCATGATGACATATAACAACATAGCTTGAAAAAAACAAAACCAGTATTACCTCATATTACTACTACACAACTGACACACATAGGATAATATTAATAAAATATGTCACTACAAGGTTCATATTGATAAATTCTGTACATATAAATTGTAATTACAATTGATTGTGATTCCTGGTTCACTTTGTATTTGAATCAGGACACATATATTAGTGAAAGTAATTAATACATATTTATATTTGAAACTTTACCAGTGCCCCATTTAAGATAGTTTTATAGAGTGTTAAATGTGTGTGAGTGTCACAGTGTTGTCAAGTGTGGTGGAATAAATTACATTGTTTATCTGTCTGTTGTTGTTGTGACTTACACTTCATCATATACATACCCTAGACATTTAACGTAGTCATCACAATATTCCAGAATAATTCTGACTGAGGTATAATGTGGTAGCAAGTAAGGTTATCTGCAAAACACTACACCTATTAGATACAGATACCTTCACAGCTGATCTCAGTCAGTACACTAAGTCCCCTATAAATATTTATAACATTCCACTTTACCACATATATTGGGGTCTCGCTCCCGGGATATTGAACTTTCTCCTATTATATATATTGGGAATAATAAAGAATTAAAAGGTATCCTTGGGTGGAAATAAATAAGGTTGAGCTCTCAGTGCCTGTAGTGTCCTTAGATAATTATTGAAAGATTGAATTGTTTACAATTGCATGTTAGACAATGGCCGACTTGGCAAAATTTCGATCTGCTGCTGTACAGACTGCGAAAGAGTTAGGAATGGACGGGCAAATTATGATTGCTTATGTCACTGCTGAATGTGACAAATATATTGAACGGGAAGAAAGAAGATTAGAAAAAGAGGCCGAAAGAAAGTTAGAGGCTGAGACTAAGAGGTTGCAGATTGAGGCTGAGGCTAAGAGGTTGCAGATTGAGGCTGAGGCTAAGAGGTTGCAGATTGAGGCTGACAAAGAGGCTAAAGCATTGGAAGCCGAGGAAAGAAGACAGGCTGCAGAAAGAGAAGAAAAGAGATTAGCTGCAGAAAGGGAAGCAGAAAAGGAGGAGAAGAGATTACAAAGGGAACATGAGTTACGACTAAGGGAGTTTGAGTTTCAAGGCCATGCTCCTGAAAATGGTGCCAGTCCCTTTACCTCTGATGCCACTGCTAGTCAGGGAGCCTCAACCTCAGCTATGAATTTTCAATTAGATCATTTTGTTGAGAAAGACGATGATATTGAGAGCTATCTAAATAGATATGAACTATTAGCTACCACATATGGGTTAGAGAGAGAAAGGTGGAGCTTAAAGTTATCTCAAGGTCTTCGTGGGGCAGCTTATGAAGTTTTTGCCAAAATGAGCAGAGGTGATCAGGAAAATTATGACATGCTAAAGCAGGCTCTTTTGTTAAGATATGAAAAGAACGCAGAATTTTATAGGAAAAAATTTAGGAATGCTAAACTACTGTCAGGTGAAACCTATCACCAGTTCTCTGCACGGTTAGAGACATACTTGGAGAAATGGACTTCTCTGGGGAAAACCCAAGATCTTAAGGAAATGGTCCTTATAGAACAATTAAGAGAGTCCATGGCTCCAGACATGAGAAAGTTTCTCATGGAACAAGGTGCAGAGAGGCTGGGTGAGTTGCTAAATGTTGCTGAAAGGTATCAAGCAGCTCAGGCAGAGGTATCAGGTAATAAAAAGAAACAGGTAGAAAATTTTAAGGCACCACAGAACTTTAATAAATTTGATCCTAGAGATCAAAACAAAGGTAAGCACCAGTTTGATAGGCCACGGTATGACAATAAAAATAAAACCCCACAATTCGATGAAAGGAAATATGATGAAAGAAAATCTTTCAACCAAGGGAAAAGGTGGTGTAAAAATTGTAAGATGAACAATCATGACACTGACCGTTGCAGAAGGAACCCTATAGTTATGGCCACCCTTCAGGTCAGGTCGACCTCAAGACAGGAGGAGGATATTATGTTAGATACCACTCCAGAAGAGATGAGGAAGGCACAGGCTGGGGATAAGACCCTCAAGCCTTGTTTCAGGAAATTGTCAACTTGTCATACAACTCCAGGCAAGGGAGATTTTTACATGAAAAACAAGCTGATGTATAGGAAGACTGGAGCTAGATCCAAAGGTCAGGGACAGCTGGTACTTCCTAAAAGATATAGGGCAGACTTAATAAGGAGCCTACATGTGAAACCAGATGGGGACCATGAAAAAATAGGTACCATCATCCAAAAGGTGGCTGACAATTATTATTGGCCCAAGGCAAGATGGGACATTGAGAATTTTGTAGAAAGGTGTAGCATAGCACATGATGGAACACCCACAAGTGGGAACATTGATCAGGACCTGGACACGCCACGGGGCAACCGTAGGCCTGACAATAGAAAGAAAATAAATTTGATAAAGTGGACCAAATGGAATGGGAAGCCCCTTTTCACGGACAAGCTTCAATTAACTGTTTTACAATGGCCACTATGCAGAGAGTGCAAAAAGATGTCTTACCCCAGGATACGCCGAAAATCCCTCAATCGGACTTAAACAAATTGGAGGAAGAAGATGTAGAGAGGAAATCTCTCATCAAGAATTTTAAGTGGGGAGACAGCCCCAAGAGAAAAATTGGTAGCGGTCGTTTTGTGCATGAAAATTCTGGGAAGAAAAATCATCACTATAGCGCTTCTAGTGGAAGAGACCATACCGGTGCTTGGACAAATAGGTCCACAAAATTAAAGATCCATATGTAACGCTGTTAAGAACGTGGACTGATGAAAAGGCAGAGGAAAATATTACATCCTCATACCAATATGTGAATGAGCTGACCACTCGTTTAAAAACTGGCTGGAAACTTGCCAATGAAAATTTAAGACAAGCCAGGAAGAAACATGCTGCCTACTATAACAGGAAAGCTAAAGACAGAGATTTGGCTGTGGGAGAGAAGGTACTGCTTCTTCTACCCGGTAGCCAGAATAAGTTACAAATTGGATGGCAGGGTCCATATACAGTTCTAGAGAAGGTGTCTAGAACAAATTATAAGATAGATAAGAAGGGGAAAGAAAAAATCTATCATGTGAATCTCCTGAAGAAATATTTGGAAAGAGAACATCAGGAAGAGACACACTTGTTGACCTTGTCCATTGCCATGGAGATGAAAAAGGAATCACTTTCATCATTTGAATATCCATTACACCCCTGTGAGACAGCGGCACAGGTGAAAATCAGTACACATTTAACGAAAACTCAGAAAGAGAGAGTACAACAGGTTCTAGATAATCATGCAGAGGTGTTAACAGACCGACCAGGGCATACAAACTTATTGGAATATGATATGAAGCTGATAGACCCCACACCTGTCTGTATGAAACCCTATTCGATTCCTTTTGCTAAGGAGAAAGCTTTGAAGGAAGAGATAGACTATTTGTTGAAGAAGGAATTATTTCACACAGTGAATCTTCGTATAGTTCCGGTGTTGTACTCCTAAGGAAGCCCTCTGGAGAACATAGACTCTGTATAGATTACAGGAGACTGAATGCTATTACAGAAGGACAGGTGGATCCGTTGCCGGATACAAATCAGTTGTTTGCCAGACTAAATAAAGCTAAATATTTCTCAAAAGTGGATCTGAGTAAAGGATACTATCAGATTCCAGTAAAGCCTGAGGTTAGACCATACCTAGCTTTTAGTACCTCAGAAGGACACTATGAGTTTAATAGATTGCCATTTGGATTGAAGAATGCGCCTAGTGTCTTCTCTAGAATGATGAGAAAATTATTGGACCCTCTGAATAATTCATGTATCACAAATTTCATGGATGATATCCTTATAGCAACAGAAACATTTGAGGAACACATTGACTCTCTGAACATGCTGTTTAATCGACTTAGGGAAGCGAATTTAACAGCCCGACCAACCAAATGTTGCGTTGGATGTAAAGAATTGGAATTCTTGGGACACACAGTTTATCAGGGAAACATGACCCCTGACCCCAAGAATTTAGAGAAACTAAAGAAAGCCCGAGACCACAAACCAAGAAAGACGTGAGATCCTTTGTCTCATTATGTGGTTTCTACCAGAAGTATATCAAAAACTTTAATTCCATATGTGCACCGTTAACTGATTTGACACGTAAGGGAAATCCAGATCGAATTACATGGACACCACAATGTGAAATGGCTTACCTAGAATTGAAGGAAAAGCTCACAAGTAAACCTATTTTGAAATTACCTGACTTAAGTCAAGAATTCATTGTAAGGACTGATGCCAGTAATATTGGGTTAGGTGTAACTTTGCTACAGAAATCAGATGCATTGGATGGGGAATTAAGCCCAGTGGCATATGCTAGCAGAAAGTTGAATAAAGCTGAAACCAATTACTCAACTAGCGAAAAGGAATGTCTTGCAGTAATATGGGCGATAAAGAAATTCAATATTTATCTGTATGGGAAGGCATTTAAGTTGCAAACGGATCACAAACCTTTGTCGTTTCTAGCACAGGCTAGACATGAGAATTCTAGAATACTCCGTTGGTCATTATTGATGCAGCCATTTGAGTTTAGCATAGAGTATATAAGTGGAAAAACAAATCTGGGAGCGGATTTTTTAAGCCGCCATCCGTGTGATGAGAATCACCCTAAACTCCAGGAAAAATAATAAATTTCTCTATGTGTATATAGAATTATAGACTGACATATAACGTCTGTTTTAAGTGGGGAGGATTTGTCGTGAGAAATTCTAATCCACATATATAAATTAAAAAGTAAATGTAAAGCCTAACAAATAACTTCAATAAAAGGAAAGAAGAATGGTAAGAACAGTGCTGTCACAATGACTGTACTCGAAATCCCCCTTGTTTTCTAATTCGTCTGCAAATTGTAACGTTTCACGTTGATAGTAAAAGCCTACTGCTTCAATACCCGCTTTCTACGATAAAACGTGTACTGCCTTTCTAAGAAAAACCTTGAGATACGCAAGCTGACCTATATTTAATATTCCATTCATGTCATTTTATACACTAAGTTACCATAAACGAAAGACAGATGGACTAAGGATAGAAAGAAAGGGAGGGG
Source organism: Oreohelix idahoensis (assembly GCA_024509875.1). NCBI lineage: Eukaryota > Metazoa > Mollusca > Gastropoda > Stylommatophora > Oreohelicidae > Oreohelix > Oreohelix idahoensis. The sequence continues at coordinate 122,725 of JAMPIV010017844.1, read as the reverse complement.
CTGAAAGCCGGAACGCAGGCAATACTACCACAGTCTCGCGATACACAATTACTACCATCACGCGTGTAAGGCCACAAGCACTAGCTTTTTTTCAAATCGACAGTGATAAAAAACACTACCCATACGAGTTAGGTTTTAAAAACTTACAAAACGCTTATTAGGAAACATGACATTATACTGGTTTACGTTTGAAAACATTACAGTACCCAGACACCACATCGTATTCGAAGTGAACAGGAGGTAGAAGAAAATGCATATTTTGAACGCAGCCCCTTAGCCCCATTAAATTTATATATTTGGGTTCCTTAGGACTTGCTGACAAAGAATATGTTGAACGTTACGCAAATAGTCTAGGAATTAACAAATTATAGCCAAAAGAAATAGTGAGGGATGTCAGACAACACCAAAATCAGAATCGCTCAGTGGCAGATTTTCACACCACCATTGTACGGGAAATAGGCTGACATGTTACCTCCTATTTGATTGGCGGAAAGTAAATGTAAGGCTAAACACGATTAGTCGGACTATAAATATTGATTCTTTGTTGTTAGGGAAACGGGAGTAGGAGTACTTTTTTTCAAACGCTTGTGTAAACATGGCACGATTGGTTAGACCCGCCAATATAGTCGGTCAGAGGCGTCAGGTCAGCACCACATTTTCAAATAAACTTACTAAAGAACCAGTGCGTTGAGCGCCAGTGCATATTTTTCTAAATAAAAGCCTGGGACATCGGCAGATCGAAATTGTGCTATGTTCATTGCCAGTCAACGTAACTGTGTATTATTCCATGAATTGTGGTAAGCTTGAAATATTTGATATCTTTTTAATGAAAATTGAATGTAAATTGATAATTTATGTCTGTATATATGTGTGGTTCAGTAGCGAACATGAGGTAAAGCCTATATAGTGCTCCAACCTGAACAGAAGGTGTCGGAGGAAAGTAAAACTGCATGGAATTGCCAAACAGTACACTGACACCTATCTTATTGACTAGAAAAAAATAATGCTGGAATTGCAGAGGCGTAGTAACCATTAGGGAGGAGTATACTGGTGAAAATTGTTTCAGATGAAGATAGCAGTTGGCCTACCGCTCTGAACTCAGTGTTTGTTATGTATTGTGTTCAGTCTGGAAATTTATTATAAATTAGTTCTGAAATAGGAGGTACAACCTTCTTGTTTCAGGGACCGTGGTCCTAAAGTTATTGAGCAGCACCTGGTCTGAGCTTTGCTGAACCTAGAGGCTGACAGCATACTCCTGGGTCCAGATAGTGACCAGTGAGGTGTCTCCAGAACACAGGGAGGCTATCGAGCAGAGGAGTCTTTCCTGCCGCCATCACGAAAGATAAGCGTCTGTGGCCAGAGGAGCTCAACATTATGCCCCCCCCCCCTCAAAATCTGACTTTATAATAAAACAGAGGGAAAATACAGTGTTTAAATTGATAGGAACTGTGAACTTTTCCCCATATTATTTCCAAGATAAACAAACACTTGAAGTCATGATGACAAATAACAACATAGCTTGAAAAACAAAACCAGTATTACCTCATATTACCACTACACAACTGACACACACATAGGATAATATTAATAAAATATGTCACTACAAGGTTCATATTGATAAATTCTGTACATATAAATTGTAATTACAATTGATTGTGATTCCTGGTTCACTTTGTATTTGAATCAGGACACATATATTAGTGAAAGTAATTAATACATATTTATATTTGAAACTTTACCAGTGCCTCATTTAAGATAGTCTTATAGAGTGTTAAATTTGTGTGAGTGTCACAGTGTTGTCAAGTGTGGTGGAATAAATTACATTGTTTATCTGTCTGTTGTTGTTGTGACTTACACTTCATCATATACATACCCTAGACATTTAACGTAGTCATCACAATATTCCAGAATAATTCTGACTGAGGTATAATGTGGTAGCAAGTAAGGTTATCTGCAAAACACTACACCTATTAGATACAGATACCTTCACAGCTGATCTCAGTCAGTACACTAAGTCCCCTATAAATATTTATAACATTCCACTTTACCACAGTTGTTTAGTGGGAACTGTGTTCTTTCTTTACTGTCTATACTGTAACCTAGCGCTAACCTTTAACCTTTGGGGTTATTAACTTGTTATGTTCTTTTCTTCTCAAGGAGGGGAGGGCATAGGTATTCTGTTATTTTTCTATGCATGTAATTCTGGTGTATGTGATCTTTCCCTTTTAGATATTCGATGTTGTAAAGTTTAATGATAATAAACAACAAAAGAACTAAGCTTTGTGTGTTGGTCAGACCCATTACCCAACTAACCATAGTTTTTTCATGTTTGTGTGTCTTGTTGTCACATAGCTGTGTGTGAGTGTTTAGTGTAACTTATATTTCTCAATATAGGGAGGTGCAAGATTGTCTTATACTAAAATATAGTGGTATAGATAGGCTGGACTAGAGAAACTACTCAGTCCAGAGACAGATCTTCTCCTTAAACTATTCACTCGTGAAAATCTATTTCTTACACCTTTACTTCTCACGTATTATTTCCATCCCCTATACTCATGCAGGACCTTACATAACTTTAAAACCTATCTAAGCACGACAAACGTGTTGAGCTAAAGTCAAGCTTTTCCAGCTTGACTTGCATTTAAAGGATCAGCACATCTGGTCACACTTGAGGTATAACTCAAAAACGTCTCCTTAAGTCGGAGTGCCAGTCGCGATGTTAACCTAAGTTATTAGTATGGTAACGTTTTCTCGTATTAATCGGGAATGGATGAATACTGTCCACGCTAGTTTCTAGTTGGAAGAAAAAAATAACTAATATTTTATGTGTTAAAAATGTCAATCTTCTCTTGAATGCATTTAGAGTGCAGATAGTTTGAATTCCAATGAGTTTTTGTGAGTGTTCTGTGCGGAGATGAAGCTAGTTGTTCTACTGCCATATCTATATTGCTGCAGCGACCAAATGAGTATTTGATATTGTTTCAAGAGTCGTGAGAAATACAAGATATCTAGGTGTTATTTAATAAGTTACAAGCGCCGTCCGTCATTTCACAAGGGAACTGATTTCTGGAACTCTCAATTACCTTTAGTCATTAGAAGATGATATTGTGGGATCTACTGATTGTCTATCAGCATTATTCTAGCATGAAAAAAAGTCTAGAAGCTGCATTACCACATGAAATAATACTGATGTAATACTGGTATAGTTTCTCAGTGTCTGAGCTCCCTGTGGGTCGCGTCATGCTCCAGTCTACTAAGCTGTGGACGTTTGTAGCTGATTCTGCTCCTGACCTAGGGAAAGAAAAGGCAGCGAGGAAAGGAACCTCATAAAGCCGAGACCTAGTATAAATGGTGCCTTTAACACTGCAATCCCCTACGGCAGTATATAATATGGGACTACCCTAGCCGTTAATTATATTGTAGTATTACTGCAGTGTATGTTTATGTGGTTCTCAGATATATCCGTGTCTACGGATCAATAAGAAGTATAACTGAGGTGATGGTTTTCTTCTCACACCAGCTACAACCAATTATCTCATCCCCACATATCTACGTCTTCTACGTGTCAACCCGTCAACTAAAAAGAAGAACAGAGTCAGGTACCCATTTACAGCTGGATAGACAGTAAAGTGACGCTATCAGGCGTCAACATTGGTAACTTTGACTTAAGAAGCAAGTGAGGAGCGTAGTACACTTGGTTAATGCCGTATAGTTCCCGGGGGGTCCGTCATGAGACCAGTACTACTGCTCCCTCGAGCATGTCGTAAGATGGGCTATTATGAGGTTGTGTATGAGGTTGGCAACCTCATCATGTAAAAACTGTTGCTTAAAAAACTAGGGTGGGCTTAAAAAGAATAAAACAAGAAATATAATGCATCGTCCTAAGACAAAAGACAAAGAAAATTGCTTACGTTGCGGCCACAAGGCCTTCGTTGGTAATGTGGCGTAATTTGTCAACACATGCCTCGTTTCGTGAAAGCAAGACGGAACGCAGCATACTAGGGTGTGACAAGGCGTGGATTTTTTTTTTTTGCTTTGAAGGTTACCGCAAGGCAGCAAATATTAGCCAAAGCAGATCCGGTTCGTTAAGGGAAAGTGTTGTAAGGAGAAACTGAAACATGGCGATGTCGGAATCGTATCTGATGGAAAGTAAATTTAAAGCTACAAGCGCATGCAGTGTATAATACTATCAAAAGTACTTTAATTCTTGAAAGGATATATGTATTAATGGAAATCTAGAAGGAAGATGCGAAGACGTAAGTAGTATTAGAGAAATTTAAAGTTTTACTTAGTCTTTACATCTAGGACTATCAAGAAGATAGACTTTAAAAGATCCTAGTAAATACATAACTGATTTCGATTAAAAGTATATAAAATGGAAGCTCCTAATCAGGAAAATAAAAGTAGGTATATAAGAACGGGATGATTGACGTGTTTAGTGGAACGGAGGAAAAGTTGTCAGGATATTTGCACATATGCACTCAGAACGATGGATTCTTGAGGACAAAATTGTACAAAACAGAGGAAGCTCTCCGATACGCCCGCGCTTGCAGTATATAAAGAAGCAGCGCTCGGTTTAAAAACACACCCTAACACGAAGACAGGCCAGAGCGATAGACAAAAAAAGAGAGCTGCCAAGGCTGATACTTTCATAGATGTATGCCGTACAGACTGTTTCACTAAACCAAGTCTAAATCTGTGCTTATATCGATACTAGAGGGTATGTAGGTTTACTAGAGATATTTGTGTAAATAATATCAATTTTATTTCAGGTTTTGTTTAGAAATTTGAGTCTAACATACCTAACATTGATCAATATGGGTAAAGCTTGATGAAGATTGAAACCAACAATATAACCTAACCAGTCCTTGTCAGGACTTTATAACCATGCTAGTACTTGTCTGGGATATTATAACCTACAAGCAAGTACATCACTGACGTGGCATGTATAGGTGGAAGGCAAAGGTCGCATCATACCCATTTAATCACAATATTTGATTTATTTATGTATTATTTGAAAAATGTTCCACAAGTAGACACTTGTCTTATCATACTATATCTGATTACACTGAACCATGTATCATTCATTCATCCGATATACATACACTGAGACATCCTCGCCTCATGTACAATAGGAAATATGTGTGCTCCATCCCACAGAATAGCCACATATTACTCCTTGTTCCAAGTTCATATTTGAGTCTTTGAGCTGAAGCCAGAAGCTATTCAATCCCGCTGCCTATACCCCCAAAGGAGCACAGTGGTGTAATATAATACATAAATACGAAACCACACATTGTAATATAATGCGAATCTTGACATGTACGATATCCTGTAAATAAACATGGCTACAAACTGAACATGCTTTTACTGAGTGCCTTCTGAAACATGTGTGTGCTTGTGTAGATTACGAGGTAATGCTTATACACATACATCATAACATTACATGGTGGCAGCGGTCGATACCGGACTGACGCAAAACAGCTACACGATAACACGTGAGTACAGTTTATTCGGCTAATTTTCGTCATCGAGGTCAGCCATGGCGGCGAAACACTATCGCAACGCACCGCAAATGAGATTCGCCGGTCAAGATGATAAGAGTGAAGCTTTCTTGTTATGGCGCCAACGCATAGATCTATATTCCAAGACCACTGGTCTGGAAGGACAAACCCTAACTCCATATATCCTAGAAGCATTGGACGATGAAGGTTTGAAAATTTACAACAGTTTTGCTACCGCCATGCCTGTGGAGTCGGCGACAGACCCCGCAGCCATATTGGACGAATTTGAAAAACGTCTGATAATAAAGCACACGAACTTTAGAGCGGCAAGATTAGAACTTCACCACCTGCGACAGAAACGTGGTGAAAGCCTAGATGATTTCTTTACTCGCATTAAGGAGAAAACAAGAGTATATAAATTTAGCAAAGAAGAAGAAAAAGAGCGAATTATTGAACAGATTCTTCTTAGCACACCAATGCCAGAGTTCCAGAAATGGCTACTGAGCCAGAGTGATACACTAACTTTACAACAACTTCTGGATGAAGGCAGGAAACACGAGGCACAAGCACTAAACATTAAACAAATTCAGCAAGGTACATTAGCAGCCCAGGTGGATGCAGTGAAAAGCTATAAACCTAGACACAACAAAGCAACTGGTTCGAAGCAACAAGAAAAACACAACACAAGCAGAGGTGCTATGTGTAAATGTTGTGGCCTAAACCACATACAAAACCACTGTCCAGCTAAAGACTCTACATGTCATTACTGCAGAAAGAGGGGCCACTGGATAAAATTATGTTTCAAGAGGAAACAAGACAGTGCTCAACACAAACTTCACAGCAGAAAGTCGTCAAAACAAACACACTTTATGATGACTGAGGACCTTGACTCCAGTAATGAACCAAAGAGAACGCAGGCTTTCTGCAAGGTACAATTCCGAATACCAGGAATTAAAATGCACAAAGAAAGATATATTCGGTTCAAGATAGACACAGGTGCCCAAGGTAACACTCTACCCTTAAGAATATTCAGACAGATCATGCCTGACAAGGTGGATGAGCAAGGATTTCCCACAAGGGATGTAAAAAGTAGGAGTGGCAGGACAAAGCTAAGAGCTTACAATGGAACAAGTATAGACTGTTTCGGAGCAGTAACACTTGAATGTTTATACAGAGGCTCTGAATGGACATTGTCAACATTTTACTTGGTAGATGTTGAAGGACCTGCAATTTTGGGTTTACCAATGTGCGAAAAGCTGAGTGTGGTAACTATTAACAACATTAAAGAGGATATAGGTCTTGCAGACGCTCTCAGCAAACTACCAAACCCCAACAAGACAGCAGATCTTACCCCAAACATCAAAGTTGATTTTGTCAAGTTTAGCGGTAATCGGCTTGAACACATCAGAGAAGACACAATGAGAGATCCTGTCCTTAACTCTCTCAAAGAACTGATATACCATGGATGGCCAAGCTCTATCAGGGAAGTTCCAACACACATCCGTCCATACTACTCTATGAGGGACGAGTTAAGCATCGAAGATGGTCTGATCCTTAAAGGAGATCGCATTGTTGTACCAGAAACACAACGCGATATCATCCTTAAACAGCTCCATAATAGTCACCTTGGTATTGTGAAGACACAACTGAGAGCAAAGAAAGATGTTTACTGGCCACAGATAAACAAGGACATAGAAACACTATGTAAAAACTGTTCAATTTGCCAAGAACACGCAAATAGGCAGTGCAGAGAACCTCTCATACCATCAGACATACCATTGAGCCCTTGGAGCATTATAGGAACTGATATTTTCTCAATCGACAATAATGACTATCTTATTATTGCTGATTATTACAGCAAATTTCCCATCATTGAGAAACTTCCACAACCCTCACCATCAGCTATTATTGCAGACATTACAAAGAAGTATTGCAGCATGTTTGGCATCCCAGATGAAATTAGATCAGACAACGGTCCACATTTCTCAGGTCAAGCATACAGAAACTTCACTAAGGACTGGAAGATCAAACACACAACATCATCACCTAGATACCCTAAATCTAATGGTTTCATTGAGAGACAGATACAAACTATCAAGTCAATCATGAAGAAAACAAGAACAGAGGATGTACACCTAGCACTCTTGAGATGGAGAACAACACCGGTAGACAGTAAGATCGACAGTCCAGCAGAACTTATGTTTGATAGAAGAGTTAAAGACCTCCTACCATCTAAGGTCCACTTCCGTCCACAACATAGAGACAGCACATATGATCAACTTCAGCATCGTCAGCAAGTTCAGAAATCCAACTATGACAAATGTGCTAAAGACTTACCACCATTATATCCTGGTCAGCATGTGACTACCTACAACCACACAACAATGACACATGGTCAAAAGCAACAATCATTTCCAGAAACCCTGAACCCAGGAGCTATACTTTAAGACCAGACAGCAGCAGCAACCTCCTGAGGCGAAACAGAGTGGACATAAGAGAAATCCCACAGAATACAACAGAACAGAGAATTCCCATGCTTTCAACAGACAATGCAGTAACTCCAGACCTTGGTGCCCCACAAAACCAACAAGCGCCAAGGCCGAAATCACAACCAACTCAAGCTAAACCAGGGACTTCCGCAGAACCACCAGCACTTTACACCACTCGTTCTGGCCGTACAGTGACACCTCCCAACCGATACAGACAGTGACATATATACTCACACTGAGCATTACACATACTTATCCTTTATCACATGAAACATTTCGTTGGAAATGTTTGCACACATTTTTTTTCAAAAAAGGGGGGATGTAATATAATACATAAATACGAAACCACACATTGTAATATAATGCGAATCTTGACATGTACGATATCCTGTAAATAAACATGGCTACAAACTGAACATGCTTTTACTGAGTGCCTTCTGAAACATGTGTGTGCTTGTGTAGATGACGAGGTAATGCTTATATACATACATCATAACATTACAAGTGGTTGAAGCTTTAACAGATCTTAGTCCCCCTCAGTTATTGGGCGGGCTAACGGACAAGACTGTCAGCTACAAGGGAGTGTGTCACAACCTAAAAGGACATTGTTGTTTTCCAAAAGATGAGTAATATAGAACTCATATCAGTGACTTATGTGAGCAGTCAAAAGAGTCTATGATGAGAAAATTTCAGTATATGACAGGGTAGTTAAAAACTAGTGCCAGAAACTTTGTGGAATAACGCTGATTTCATTAATTCAATTTGGAAAGCCAATATTATTTTATTGTTTAATATATATTTTATTATGTATATATATATATATATATGTATATATATATATATATATATATATATATATATATATATATATATATATATATATATATATATATATATATATATATATATATATATATATATATATATATATATATATATATATATATATATACACATACACACATACATACATATATATATATATATATATATATATATATATATAATATATATATATATATATATATATATATATATATATATATATATATATATATATATATATATATATATATATATATATATATATATATATATATATATATATATATATATATATATATATATATATATATATATATATATATATACAATCACTTGATGTAAATATACTTTTCCATTTATCACCATTTTCCAACACTCAACATTCATTACAGAATTAGACAGTTGTAAAGAAAAAGGATATATAAATTGTATTCAACAGTTTCTTTCATTCACTAAAGTTGAAGTGGAGTTTTGTTGAATTGTTATCACTTGTGGTCAAACAGCGGGGTGGCACAGTAAGTTCTGACTTCTATTTCAGTTCCAGATACTTTCACAGCCGTGACTATCGAGTGATACCAGTGTACATCTCTTTCACTGGGACCTCACACGTTCTGGAGAGAAACCTTATTCTATTTCTTCTCCAATGTCGTAGATTTTTGATAGGAGAATTAAGACTTGGGTTGGTCCCTTCTGAATAGATTGGAATGAGTGATAGTCACAGTGTGAGATAGAAATACAAAATAGATTTCCACGAGTGAGGTGGTAGAATTGTGATAGAAGCTGTCTCTGAGAGCGGGAAATCTTCTCTCTCTCTCTCTCTCTCTCTCACCTATCTTCTACGACAGACCTAAAGTAGTCAGACAGTCTAACACATATACATTAAATATATATATATATCCACTCACGTGCACGCACATTCAAGTGACGACAGGTAGACACACAGACGTGGGAAACTATAACAAATGATTATATAGATATTTAGAACGAGCTGACCAACATGCTGATTAATTTATTGTTAAGTTTATTTATCATTAGTAAACTTACGTCACAACATGTAAAATTACATTTAAAAAGGCATATACACAAAGTCATAAACAAATCAAGGAATGCTACAAGAACTGGTAGACCCACAGTTATGATCTTCCCTCGATGGGTAGCCCACAGTCCCGTTAGGAGAAAGATGATAGCACAAAGAGTCCCAGATACATATGATTGAGTCTAAGAGTTTCCCCCGTTTAAGGTATGAACAGACCTGATACTATAATCTAGTTTAAGGGAAAATATTGTTAGCAAAAACAAACTTGCATGAAGAAAGTTATGACAGCAAATAGGGGCCAAAATACAACGGTAAAATAACACTCAGACCTGCGTTCACTCTATTCATTAAGCCGTGGCCACGTGCGCACATTTATACTTACAGCTTTGATCGCTGCCTCTGGGAACATAATTTTCTCTAGGACCTTCACACAGACCCGTAAATGCAGTCTCGACCAAGAAATCCCCAGTTCCAAAAAGACGTACTGAATTATCTGTCTCAGGGAACGATTCCTTGGGTGTTCTTATTTGTCGGATGTCTGTTTAAGTCACATAAAATTTGTCCAGGCACGAAAGTTAGCGGAGCACAGTGTCACTAGCGTAGGTTTCTAGAAATGAGGAATGTCAGGTCGGGTGCCTTATCTCAGTATATGACTATATTTGGTCACCACACTACTAGTCCAAACTCTGTCGGGATGTTACTAATATTTTGCTTGCCACAGCGGGCTGATCTGTACTTAAGTGTTATTCTGGAAGAATTATTTCTGGCGCGATAGGCCTTTTACTTCATTTAACTGTTACAGTTCATGTAATGAAAGTGCTTAAGTTCTTCACAGATAATGTTCACGTACTAGAACGCTGGCAAAGTTTGGGTACCACAGTATTCACTGAATAAAGAAAAACACATATGAAATATTTTACATATTATGTACTCAATATAACTTACATTTTTAAACTGCAAGCGTATAGCTTGACTTATCATTTAAAACTCCCCGTGAAATAAGTTATATATAACAATCAGTCACCATGAATTAGGAATACCTACGGATTCCGTCAACACTCATGAGGCATCTAGCATTTATAAGTTAGTTTTAGAAAAATTACTCTCGTCTGATTATTTAGCAGTAAAATTAAATTCATTATAGCTACATTGTTGTTTAAGCTAGAAATTATAATTTATTCTGCTTTCCACTGAAACACGTCACTAGAAAATAATACAGACTTATGTACTAAGCGCTCTGCACTAAATCTAACTAGTGAAATAAAATAAGCGATTTAACACTTTAAACACTTCACGAAATACTAGATAATATGTATAATATTTTACCTCCACACAGAATTTACAGGCGATCGCACAACTTTGGAATTATATGCTTATATTTATTGGTAGTCTAGAAGTTCGGCAAAATTTTTGCCAAGAACAAACTAAGACTTCGCCATACAGCTTATTCTCTTAGCACAAAACGTCCTGTCTATTGCGAATTTAGGAGCGAGAATGAAAATCTAGTTTCAAACTCTGGTTATCTCTATTACCAGACAAAGAGGTAAACGTTTATTTTGCCAAACCGAAATAATCCCCCTTTCCGTCTATAACACTTTACGTTTAACACCAAGAGGCTGTCGAAAACTGACACTCTGCGTCTCTGACGCCTCCGTCTAAGAAACGGCCGTAGCGCTAAGTGTCAGATGCAAATGTAGACAACTTGTCTGCAATGCAGGGGCAGTTTTCGCACCTCACGCTGACCATGGCCCACAATGAGTGTCGTGTCAGGTGAAATTTCCAGACAAATGTCTCGAACTGCACCGTAGAGGTGTCAGTTATCGCGCTTTTCCTGAGCGCTCAGCCGAAGAAGCTGCGCCTGTCAGCTGAAAGTGCAGACATAGTCTGCTCGTATGTCTGAGATAAGCGAAAGTCACAGTTTCGTGTCCTGACATCTAATGCAAATAGAAATGCATTTAACACTCTCCCGTCTCTGTAGAGACTGACACGTTACGTCATAACTGCGTTCTCAGTTTTGAGAAAAGAAACAGGTAAACGTTAGAATGGGAAAATAGTAATGTATATAGTCGCAAACGAACGAATGCGAAAAACCCAGGAAAAAGGTAAAGAGCGATAATAAAAATAGAGGATACGGGTGCCAAAAACAAAGAAGATATAGGCAATTTAATGATCATAAAACCTATGTGACATCCAACACTATCATCATACTTATAAAAACCCTTAGGCTACAGGTAACGGAAAGAATGCGAGAGCTAAGTGAGAAACAAGAACAAATTAATAAAGCACATACAAACAGTGCGTCAAAAACCACCATTGCAAGAGAAATTGAATGCGGTGGTACAGGCTTCCAGCGAGGACGACCAGCTATAACGATGGATCAAAATGATGAACGTGCCCACGTGACATCTCTATATCGTTTGCGTTCTCTCAACCTTCTTGTTCTCAGCAAAAATCGTACAACATTAAAACCGTGGTTCTAACTTTTCTTTCTTTTAGTTTTTCTTCCTAGTTTTGTAATATTATTCTTCCTATTGGGATCTTCAAACGACCTATTTCGACTTCCTGAATTACATCCTCCACGATTCTATCACGCACTGTATTGCTCTTGGGTCCAGATTCAGCCTTATTTCTTTATACTTGTCACGGGTTGCCTCCCCTTGCTCTGCAGTAGTGGTCCAACAGTGGCCAAAGCCTAGAGTATCTAATTCTAATCTGGGTCTTCAAAGGTGTCTACCTTCGCACAAGATTACTCTTGGCAGAGTTGTAGATAGAAGGATGATGATGCTTCTGCTTCGAGGTAGTTTTCACAAGATATTTCGAAAGCCAAGAACAATGCTGAATGAATCTGGGCATGTAAACTTTTTATCTGACCCGCCGCCTTTTGTGAAGGATTATCTTATAATTAGCTCGTTCAACTGATTTAATTCAGCGAAATTAATTTTATTAGCTCTCATATATATATATATATATATATATATATATATATATATATATATATATATATATATATATATATATATATATATATATATATATATATATATATATATATATATATATATATATATATATATATATATATATATATACGAGGGGCGTTCAGAAAGTAATGCACCACATCGTTTTTCTCAGGAGCTGTTTATTCAAAAAGCATGAAATTTATAAACAATATACATGGATATGTCATGTAAACATCGGTATTATTCAACATAATCCCCATCAACTTGTACGGTTTTATGCCAGCGCGAAACAAGTGCATGTATTCCCAGCCCGTACCAGATTTTGTATTGATCATGTATCCATTTCTTCGCTGCATGAATCACTCCTTCATCATCTTCAAACCTTGTCCCACGGAGTGCATCTTTAAGAGGACCAAATAGATGAAAATCAGAGGGTGCCAAATCGGGACTATAGGGTGGATGGGGTAGTACAGTCCAACCCAATTTGGTGATTGCTTCCCGTATTGCCAGACTTGTGTGAGGTCGCGCATTGTCGTGAAGGAGAAGCAGGTCTGTTGGATTCTTGTGCGGCCGAACTCTGCGAAAACGTTGATTGAGTTTTTTCAATGTCTTAATGTAAGCTTGCAAATGGATTGTCTCTCCTCTTGGCATAACGTCCACAAGAACCACACCTTCAATGTCCCAAAAAGACAGTGATCATGACCTTTCCAGCTGAAGGAATTGTCTTGAATTTCTTTCTTCGTGGTGATTGTGGATGATGCCACTCCATTGACTGTCTTTTTGTCTCAGGTTCAAAATGATGTGCCCAGGTTTCGTCACCTGTAACGATCTTAGCCAAAAAGTTCTCTCCATCAGCATTGAAACGCTCCAAAAATTCAGAAGAAATTGCTTTCCTTTACAATCGGTGGCCATTTGTGAGACTTCGAGGAACCCATCTTGCGCATACCTTAGAAAATCCGAGTTTTTATAACTGCATGTGCACTACCAATGCTGACTGACAGCTGTAAGGCCAATTGTTGAGTAGTGATTCGCCTATCAGTAAGAATAATGCCCTCAGCACATTTCAACATTTCTGCGTTGGTGGCTGTGGCAGGACGTCCACAGCGCGGCCGATCAAGCAGCTCCGTATCTCCACTTCCTCATTCTTTGATTCTCTGAACCCAGCGACTGACTGTACTCTTGTCGACTGCAAAACGTCCATACACATCACATAGACGCTTGTGAATGTTCACAACAGTTTCCTTCTCTGCAACGAGAAATTCTATCACAATTCGCTGCTTATATCGCAAGTTGCTAACACGCTCCATTTCAACGGTTAGGGGCAGCCGTATTATTTGGCCGGTTGCGGTGCAACTTGGTGCACACAATTGGCACATGCCATATTTGAAGTGTGCAAAATTTCATGCTTCTATCTTCATTATTAGCTGAGAAAAACGATGTGGTGCATTACTTTCTAAACGCCCCTCGTACATATATATATATATATATATATATATATATATATATATATATATATATATATATATATATATATATATATATATATATATATATATATATATATATATATATATATATATATATATATATATATATATATATATATATATATATATATATATATATATATGTATATATATATATATATATATATACTAGAGGTTCTGGATCATACATGTGCCTTTCTCTCTGTATTGATTAATTCAACTATGAATTTGTCAAAATTAACATATACAAATTTAATGCACAATTACTTTGAAACAAATGAAAATAAATATGACTGGTGATTATGAAAAAAATTTAGATTTCTTCACCGGAACGTTTTTTAGGCTTGATGAATATTGAAAAATAAAGTTCGTTTGTTTTGTTGGCCTGTTAAAATTGTCACTTGCCAAAATGCTGAAGTGCCGATGCGGCTTTTCCGGAGATTCGTCTCTGTGGTGAGGGGCACGTTTCCAGATCAGTTCAGGAAGTAACCTCTCCGGGTCAAGGCAAGAATCTTCACGTGTCGATTTCAAGCTTCGAACCACAGTCTAGTAGTCCAGTGAATGGTCTCTCCGGGTCGTACTACAATTAGTCAGGTCGCCTCGTACTGGTACCACAAACGTTAACGGGAATAAAAGAACAAATTTCGCTCCTAAATATTTGTTTGCCTGATATTAATCAGGCGCCGTTTCCCGCTGTGCGTCAGCCATTTGTTTTCTCAGTTTTTTTACTCTCCCTGAGCGTATATCATATCATTCAGGGCATGTGATGAAAAATCACCAGTATGTCAGTTAATTTAAGGAAAATTTGTGACAGGACAGCGCAGCGGCCGTGGTTTGTGCCTGAAGGTACATCTAAAATTTAAATACATTAACCAAATGATAATATACAACTATTCAATAGTTGATATAATCATCACTGACTCCCTGCTCCATTCGGAGTCTGGGCTTACCTCTGCTTTTGGTTCTTCCGTAAGAACTAGCATGAAGCAATCACCAGCGCTTGCTGTGGTGGTTTACGAATGTATCCTTTTCACATGCTGAGGTTGCCAGCCTAGTATGAATCTTTAACACCACTAGCAAGTATGAAATGTCAAATTCACAACATAAAAAAATATGTTACACTCACCTCAATAATTGCGAAATCTTAGACTTCTAGCTCAGTATAATAGTCTTGGCAACTTAACACAGATGCCTCGAACACACGTCTGGGGTATTATTTCTATTTCAGAATCCCTCTGTGACTTGTGAGTGGTCCTGTAGAATTCCGAGTTCCGTATTAATGTTGGCGAGTTTTCTACTGATGTACAGAGATACTCTTAATACTTTTCTCCGGTCCTATAAATTCAGAATCCAACTCTATTCTTTTCTGTGGCAAGGTCCGAGATGTCTACGTTGGCGCTTTCAGGAATGCAGTGCCGTATGTCAAACTTTTTCTACGTTATATCGTAGGTTTCCGGCCAACGCTTCCACCTGGCGTTTTCTGACAAACTCCCAATCAGTGCTGCTGTTGATTGGAGCCTCAAATGCCAGCCAATATATTCAAAGTATTGTCATATTATGACAACTTTTCCTCATGTAGTATTCTGTATGACTCATGCGTTTGAAAATTTCAAACAGTCATCCTCCGTATTTGGAGTTGCTATATCCGGCAAATGTTTTCAAAATCTACCCATATCACACTTTCTGCTCACTCTTCCAAATGTTTTCCAAGATTGCGTTTATCCAGAATCACCTAACCCTGCTGTCGAGTCGGAAGTAATTACGCAATCTTAAGCAAACACTTCTGTTACGCACAGATCATTTTTTCTAAGTCATTGTATGATCATTTGAGATAGTTAGCTTACAAGGTCCTTCCCTTGAGTATTCTAAAACGCCTGGAGGCGTATGTTTTCTGTGGTGTGGATTTTCGAACGAAGGTAATACCTCATTTACATCCAATCTGTAACTTTACTTATGTTTGACAATGGTCGATCTCTGCTCACGTATACATTACAGAAAGGAAGGTTCTTCTAATAGATGACACGCCCCAGGTATCTTCATACCTGAGATCTATATGTAACGGGTCATACTCAGCCTGAAGGACAGTTCGTTGTTCTATGAACGTCGCTGTGTGTCAGCGTTTATGCCTACATCAAGGTTAGACTTGGGAATGCCTGTAAAGGTCAGTTCGACCTGTACTCCTCAATGCTATTTCTCGTGCAAACGATAACGGACTTATTTATTACACCTGATCTGCCAGTATCAGGAGAGGAGTAATGATTATTATGTATGTGCACTGATGAACTGCAGCTGACACTGTTGCACTATTGATAGTAATGAATAATAATGCAGACCAGCTCTGTGCCATATTATTTAGACAGAGTTATGAATAATAACTTTATGACACTGTGAACCTTGAACTGTTGTTTACGCTATGACTGATGAGGATTGGATCCTACATGAATATCAGTTGGCACCAACATTATTTCTGAATGCTACAATCGTTGAACTGTGATGTCTTATGACGTATGTAACGTGACTGTCTTTGTGGTGTGCAATAAAATGGTATATAAACGTCACGAGCAGTTTACCATTTCTATGACTTTGCATGTCATTTTGCCTGTGCTGTACCCTAAGACTATCCAACTACTTTACACACGGCAACAATAAAAACCAGATAGGACACCCTACAATACAACCTCAATCTACCCGGTGTCGATAGGGGTGGTACTTCAAGTCAGCCTAAATCCACCCTTATCATTTCATGGTGGGCCAGTTCTGGTCTTATCAACTTCGTGCTTGCATTTACCTGGAGTCAATGTGATATTATGACGTTTTATGGACTCAATTAATCTCTCAGGGATGGGCGATACGCTTGTCTGGCCCTGTCATGCATCGATGCGTGAAACGTGAACAATGACAGTAGGGAAAACGATTGTGCTAACAATAGAATAATGCACCTAATTCAGTCCGCACAGCAAATGTAGTTCAATACTCCCGGAGAGGAGAAGAAAGCGCACAAATTATGTCGCAATACTTTCTCCTGTAATGTAGCCTAACCTTCATCCACATGCTGTCTTTGTATTCCTGCCCAGGGGAATGTACCAAACGGTTTCCATCTACTTGGGTATCGTTACTAACTGGGCAATAGTGTATGATGATTATATGCCGGCGTTGGTTGTCAGTGGCCAATGGCTCTTCTGTGCTCTTCTATCATTCTGCAATTGTGGTTGGCAAGAGGTTACGTCTCTGTCAATAATGTGTATCCCAGATGATATACCTTCATCGCCAATTGTGTACGTACTTCTCCGCCCATTTCATCTCCATCTCTGAAGTTAAGAGACCCAATAGTTGGCATCCGCTTGGTGAAGGATGTTGGCACCAAGGCTTGTCATCACCCTAGGTCTCGTGCTTGTCGTTTGTTTTCTACGCGCAAGCTGTTTTTTTTCCCCGAAAGGCATCCTTTTTATTAGAGGGGCCTTTACTTTGTAATTCAAGAATCTTATCTATACTCCTGTTTGTAAAAGATAGGGTGTTACTTATATTGGGGAGACTGGTCGGCGTGTATCTGATATATTTCGAGAATATTTGACGGACATAGCTCACAAGACCAACAAACCTGTTGCTGTTCACTTTAATGGCCCCGATTATTCTGAAACTTCTGATATTCAAGTCATTGCAGTTTACTCGTGTAGTACTGATAACAGATCTGGCTTTTCTTGTGATCGCATTTTTTATATTTAAACAGGTTGTCTTTCACTTGATGAATATTGCATTTCATTGTGACTGTTTACTTCAGCAGTGACTTCCCATCTTTTCTTCAACAGTTTTCCTTCCTGAATGTTTCTCTTTATTCTGGCTGTTATTTTCTGTGGTGTTAATTGTTTTCGATTGGCTTTCGATACCCTTTGTTGCATTTCCTTTCCTCGAAACAACCATTGTCGTTGACATTGTTCAGCGGTGAATTTATCTTTTTTTCATCAGGCCATTCTGTTGTTTTGTTGAATTTTACTTTCTTTGTTGTGTTTGTGCAGTTAATATTTTTTGTGCGTTGATATTTCTTTCTTCTTTAATATTAGTATTTGTTTTTTCATGTTTAATTGTTGCCGTGTTCTTTGTTATTTTCGTACTGCCTTTCTCTTGTGCCCATCTTAATATTTGATTTTGACAATCTGAATGTTTATATAAATTAAAAAATAATATGGTATGAAATCAGTTTTACAAGTAAACGGTACACATGGAACAAGGGACGTTTCGGGTTTTACCCTTCGTCAGCCACAGTTACGAACAGGTGAAAAGGACAAGAACTACATATAGGTACTACAAAGATCTATGATGATGAGGAAAACGTCAAATGAGCGATACAAGCAGATGAAACCACGGTGATGAGCGAAACGATAACAGTAATAATGCAAGAAAATCGTGAAACCAGAAAGACATGTCGAAACAAGAAAGTAAATAATCAACGAAACGAAGACAGAAATGAACAACACTATTAAAATGAGTAAAAAATCACTTAGCTGGATCCAAGAAAGAAACATTCAAAATGGCTGAAAAAATAAGGCGTCATGCGGAAGTGACGTAGGAGCTAGTGACGGCTAAGAACAGATAATTGAGGAAACGAAACGAACCAAAGCAAAAACAAGGATAGATAGGAAAATAACGACAGAAGCCACCAGAATTATGCAAAATGATGCTGGACATTAATGCCAGCAGGAGCTAAAACGCCCATTTGAAAAATGAGACGATTCTCCAACGAGAAGCGAGTTCGGTCGTCGCCGATACATGAACGGAGGGCAGTGACATGAATGTCAGAGTTACCTGAATGGTCAGGGCTGTTGAAGTGAAGGGCCACCGGTAAATGTTTGCCATGATGGATGTCATTCAAGTGCTCCCGAAACCTGTCTGCCAAACGTCTGCCAGTTTCACTAATATAGGTCATGTCACACCTCTTGCAGATGATAGCATAAATCAGGTTTCTGGATTCGCACGTGTAAGACTCCCCAATGGCAAATTTACCGTTCGGAAAGGAGACTGACTGCATTTGGAGTACAAAAGGACAGGTCTTAGATATGCGGCGCTGGCACGGTTTAGTACCAAAGTGAGAAGGACTAGTTTGTCTCAAGCGACTATGCACAAGAATATCCCTAAAATTCTTATCCTTACGATATGCCAACAAAGAAGAGGTGAAAGAAGGAAACCATCCATCGTAACTTTGAAGCACCAAATATTCAAAGTGACCCATGAAGAGGCAGGCATAACTCGGGCCCATTTTGGTGCCCATAGCAACGCCACTAATTTGATTAAAGAACTGGCCATTGAATTCAAAAGAGTTGAGAGTGAGAACCAATTCCGCAAGGCGAAGAAGAGAGCCGGTGCTAAAAGTAAGGTCAGTGCGTCTGTCAAGAAAAAATTGGAGTGCTTTAAGGTCATCAGAGTGTGGAATGGAAGTATAAAGCGAACAAACATCCAGAAGGAAAAGACGGTAAATGTGGTCAGGTGTAAATTGGATGGAATCAAAAATAGTGATAGCATGGGTGGTGTCCTTTAGATAGGAAGGTAGATTGGCCACTAAGGGTTGCAAAATACTATCCAGGAAATCAGAGATACGTTCAGTGGGACAAGAGCAGGCTGAAACAATAGGTCGACCCGGATTGTCAATTTTATGAACCTTAAGAAGCATGTAGAAGGAAGGTTTACCTAGACTACTATCAAGAATATGGAGAGACATGGCACTAGAAGGAAGGAGGTTATCTTGGATGAGATCACGAATAGTAGCATGAACAGTTAGATTATGGCGGACTGTGGCATCCCCAGAACTGGGTGAGTAAAAGGTGGAGTTGCCGAGCTGTGAGACTCCTTCGTGAATGTACAAGTCC
Source organism: Oreohelix idahoensis (assembly GCA_024509875.1). Classification (NCBI taxonomy): domain Eukaryota; kingdom Metazoa; phylum Mollusca; class Gastropoda; order Stylommatophora; family Oreohelicidae; genus Oreohelix; species Oreohelix idahoensis. The sequence continues at coordinate 102,566 of JAMPIV010017844.1, read as the reverse complement.
TTTCGCCAAACTACCACTGCACCACCTTTGTCGGCAGGTTTGATGATAATGTCATCCCGCTTTTTAAGGGATGACAAGGACCGCCACTCAGAAGTAGTCAGGTTAGATCGACATAGACGACAATGACCGCCACTCAGAAGTAGTCAGGTTAGATCGACGTAGACGGGGTAGAGAAAGTTGATTAATGTCATGCAAAGTGTTAGCAATATATAAATCAAGAGCAGCAGAGGCACCTGGAGCCGGAGTCCAGTCTGACTTGGGTTTATTAAAATGAATGTTTCCACGTGCTAGCCGTGTTTTTTGTCATTTACACAAACACTTTCTATTATTTCTGATCTTTATTTCTTATCTGTGACCGTGGTTGGCCATTGAGTATGAAGGTGAGATGCACCTTTGTTTCTTGGATCTAGAAAGGCATTTGACAAGGTCCCCTGGAGCAAACTTTGGGACTGCTTGGCAAGTAAGGACATTCCAGCATCTCTGATACGTGCTATATAGAGCTTCTACAAGTCTTGCAGAAATTTTGTGAGCACAGCAAACCATGTCAGAAGAGTTGAGGACCACCCCATGATAACCTCCTTCCTTCTAGTGCCTCTTGGAAGAGGAACGACTAAGTAAGCAAGTAAGTAAGACGGTGGTTAACATAGTTTAACCTCGAAAAGTCACGTGTTTCTGTTGTGCTGTTTAAACTGACTTTAAACATTTTGTTTTCTTTTACTTTTCTACTTTGTCATATGGAACGACCATGGGCAACCAATGAACAACCATGGACCACCAATGAACAACCATGGACCACCAATGAACAACCATGGACCACCAATGAACAACCATGGACCACCAATGAACAACCATGGACCACCAATGAACAACCATGGACCACCAATGAACAACCATGGACCACCAATGAACAATGGACCACCATGAACAACCACCACCAATGAACAACCATGGACCACCAATGAACAACCATGGACCACCAATGAACAACCATGGACCACCAATGAACAACCATGGACCACCAATGAACAACCATGGACCACCAATGAACAACCATGGACCACCAATGAACAACCATGGACCACCAATGAACAACCATGGACCACCAATGAACAACCATGGACCAATGAACAACCATGGACCCTTGGACAACAAAAGAACCATGAACAACCATGGAAACGTATTACATATTATAGGGAAGCCCCATGAATGAAACAACAACCATGGAAAAAAAAAAAAAGGTAAAGGAACCCGTTACACGCACAAGTGGCCCCATGCTCTACAATGAATGAATAGAGAACAGAAAAGGAAAAGACAGCGGACATTCGTGTTACGCCCCGTTTTTCGGCGTCAGACACGTCAACCATGTTCTGTTATTACTGCATATTGTATTTTGACGTACTTTAGCTCTAATGCTGTCCAAAAGTCATCCTTCCGTTTTACAGTCTTCAAAACCACTTTCTCAAAGAGTATTCCGCTGAACCTTGGGAGCCTCTTTAGCTATTAATAAACGTTTTAATTAACTAACTTAACATTTCAGGGAACTTAATATTTTTTTAACTACCTTGTAGAATTTCCTAGGGAATTTTCTACAAAGTCCTTAGTTTCCAATATGTGTTTTTTCCTCAAGATTCTTCCTTTCATTCCCGGTCTTTTATCGTGGCATCCTTTCTTGTTATCCATCATATTTCTTAGTCATCTTCTTCATTTAGTTTTATAGTGTCGGTTTGTCAGTCTGTATCTTCTTTGATTCTTCATTATTGCATATTCTCGTACTTAGCTATTCAAAGAAATTTCTCCATAACCTGCTCTACTGTTCTATGCAGCCAGCCTACTTTTCTTTGAATCATGACTTATTTTTCTTTGTAGGTTTTTCTACTTTTAAATGAAGCTAACGCTACTTTTCTCTGTAGTCTGCCCTGTTTTTCTCTATAGCTTGCTCCAATATTGCCGCAGTAGCGCAGTGGTTAGTGCACTGGCCTCCCAGCTCTGTGGTCCATGGTTCGATCCCCACTTGAGGTTGGATTTTTTAGACTGCAATCGGCTGTGGGGTCGACCCAGCCTCACGAATTGGGTACCAGAACAACTCTGGGAAGGTTAAGGCGGCCGGCGTGATGCTGACCACATCCCCCCTAATGTGCCGATGGTCAAGAAAATATGGGCCTAACACCATATTCCCAGTATGCCGCAATGGGTGTGTAACGGGATCCTTGACCTTTACCTTTTACCCACCATACTTTTCTTTATAGTCTACCACCTAACTTTTCTCTGTAGCATGGCCAACTTTTCTAGTCCGGCGTTTATTTTTACACCTTAGCAACAGACGATTAGCAGAGTGATCAGAGCGTTTGCCTCTCGTGGCAAAGTTACCTAGTTTTAAGTTCGAAACATGTTTGCGCCAGGCTCCAGATTACCCAGCTGTAAATAGGTACATGACTCTGCTCTTCAGTTAGGGAAGGCAAAGGCAGCGAGGAAATGGAACTGGTTACTCCACCTCGTAAAGCTGGATCTAGCATAGTGAAGTCGCTAACGCTTCACTCCTCTACGGCAGAATCTGCTATGGAACTACTTTTTTTTTAATGTCTCCGGGTGGCAGAGTGGTTAGCCATTTTTAACTTCTCAACTCTTTGTCTTTTGCCCTCGTGAATAATAATCCTTTTTGTGATTTACACCGTGGATTTTAACCATGAAAAGCAATCACGGTGAAACCTGCTTTAACACCATTGGCAGAAAGTTATTCTGGAATAATTTCATTGGTCCAAGTTGCGGATGTCCGAGCGGATGTCACAGGTAAAATGACAGAACTGAAAAGTTCATTATGCAAGTATGAAATGTATAGCCACCAATCGAAACGCAGGCTCGGACAAGTTAGACAGATTCGAAAAAGTATATAATTCCACCTCAGACAGAGTTCAAATACACTTCAAATGAATAGAAACTGAAAGAATGACCATCGAGGAGATAGCGGCTAAAAACAAACGAGAAAATAAGAAGAACGACTAACCCACTGAAAATGTCATCTCTGAAATACCAGGACGGTTGCTCCCAACAATCATCGAGAAAGTGATATACCAGTTACAGCCGAAAAAGACGACACACACATCAGGAACAAGGAGGTCAAAAAGACACAGAACCCCACAAGCCAGCTAGTAGTCCTTTTTAGGACTAACCCTTCTCAGGGCTGCCACAGAACTAGCGAGGCAGGTTGGGAAATAAATTATTGTGCACGCCACGATATTACGAACAGATTAACTACGAGAGGAATCCAGACAATCAGCTAGCGGTCCTGTTTAGGACCAGTCCTTTTCAGAACTACCAATCAGCTCTAGCACCGCAGGAGAATTTAACACACGGTATACCGTTTGGTTGAACATGGTATAACTGCAACATAATTGACGCAAAAAAAAAAAGTTTCAATACTTCCCGAATTTACATGGAGCTCATGCAGCTGAAATGACGACGAACTGACTGAAACTTGTGAAAAGTTACATGCCATACAGTCCCTGAAGTAAAGTTGTGTCTGAGGGATATATCTATAGATCGTTTAGTTTACTTTTATTGTAAAATGTCTTAGTTGTGTAAAATTAATGTATTATTAAAAAATTATGTTGTGAATGACATAGATCTACATGCTTTTGTATCGCCACCTGATACCTTAAGTAGCCAAACAACTGAATATAACCTAACAACTGAATATAACCTAGCCAAACAAAGAACTGGTAGCATTGGCTCACGTAGCGTGTCTTTTTTAGGACAAGTCGATCTCAGGACTTCCCATGCTAGCAATAGATACTGTATAATCCTTGTTAGGGCTGAGTATCGAAACGCTGGTACGGGCTAGCAGTCCTTATAAAAACTAGACCTTTTAATGGCTGCTTCATGCTAGCTGGAGCCGCGGTAGCGCAGTGATTAGTGCACTGGCTTCCTAACTCGGTGGTCCATGGTTCGATCCCCACTTGAGGTGGGATTTTTTAACCGCAAACGGCTCCGGGGTCGACCCAGCCTCATGATTTGGGTACCAGAACAACTTTGGGATGGTTAAGGCGGCCGGCGTGATGCTGACTGGAGCGAGTTGTAAAAACACGCTTAGTTATTACTAGTTAATGTATGAAAAAGAAACAAGCTTAGTTAATGCAGGAAAGGCATGAAAGTAGGGCATGTGTATTACAAACCGATGCTGTTAGTGTTTTACGAAGGCGTGTCGAGGTTAGCCAATCAGAAAATAGGAAATCTCACGAACAGATCGATAAGACTACTACAGTTAATATGGAGAAATAAAAAGCGTGCAAACCAGAGGTTAGGTTTAGGACCCGCAAAAGTGTATGCAATTCAAAGAAGGGTGAATATGGTCTCGTCTTAACGGAAATAACTCCAACTATGTGCATGTAAAGGGAAAATTGGATTGATAGAGTACTTTTGAAGATCTGTGAAAGAAAAGGTGTCAGTTCATCAAGAAATCCTGTGTTTTTCCCAATTAAATTCGATTTAAAATCACTAACAAGACCAATTATGGGAATTAACACATGGATAGAAAGCAAAACCTATGGAGAAATAAAGACTATAACTGAAAAGGCTATATCTGGAAAAGGTGAGATACACAAAGCAAAGGTTTGGCAGACCTCTCGCACAAATTCCCTCGGAGATGAAAATTTCTGTAGACTGAAACAAAGTTACGGAACCTGTCTTCTCGTACACACGCTCTTAGCCTATATAAGGCTAATTCAAAATCACTTGCATAATGACAGAAGGACGGAGGCTAGAGAGACGCTTGTTGAGGCTAAATTCTTACCATCTGAGGCCGGGCAACATTATTCTCCGCCAAAGCCAGTCTTTTCTGAACATTATATAGATCCTGAAAGGGTAGAATTATTATGTACATATAGCACATTAATTACTACTATTTATTTCAGGATTTGGTTAGTTGATATGTTATGAAGGTATCATACATCGTCTTCGTTTATTTGGTATGATTGTTGAAGATGGAACCCAAAAATATAACCACACAGTGACTCAGTCCTTATCAGGACTAGCACAGTCCTTATCAGGACTAAAACAGTCCTTATCAGGGCTTATCAAACCTGCCATAAGATATAGCTCTTTTCAGAGCTGACTTGTCAGGCAGGGAAAGTAAGGGTGATTAAAACAGCATACCATGTGTGTAAATAATTGATGTATTATATTCCTATATTATTTTATTTCAAGAAATGTTTGGCAGCTGTCTAGACACCTCTTGTCTCGATATCGCTATCATACTGCGCCATGTATCATCCATATTCATGCATACACCTGATAAGACTGTCATCTCACCTACATTAGGCTTGTGGACATTAAAACAAAAGATAGCTACATGTCTACTGTGGTGGATTTGGTGTTATGAGTTATGTATTGTATTCTGAGTGAGGTCAGCTATGTAAACTCCTGAGTCTAATTGTTGAAGTTGATGTATTTTCAGGAAATCTATCTGCTACCACCAGGAGATCTCACTCAGTAGTTATTTTAGCTCAATTAATTGCAAATGGATATAATGTCTAGGGGTAATGTGAGTGTAATGTTGCCTTATCCAACTAAACATGCAAACAACTATATTATTATCCACCTCAACAAGACAGTAATACGACAATCACATACAAACTACACTTTAAAAGACTATCTTAAGTAAGTCAGTGGTTGGATTTTGTGTAAAACGTTAATTTTTACAATTTATTGTCCTGACTCTATTTGTTTTGAATCAGGACTGACAATCAAAAGTGAAATCAAAGGAATTATTTACATCAATCTAATAACACAATGGATCTTCTGTCCATACATACAAATGTTATGATAATATATGTGCGTAGTTGTAGTTTTCTAATATAGGGTAATACTGGTATATAATGGTGGGTTGTTGGTTAACATCACACCCGATCTTTTATTTCTTTTCTTTTGTCAATTGTGGAATCTTTATTTCATATATGAATTCTTTAAATATAACAGTTTATAGTAGTTGAGCTTCCTGGTGCCAAACAGGCACTTATCTTGGAAATAGAACACAGGTAGATCGCCTCCTATGCCCGCTGGACAATATTCGACACTTCGTGGAAGGTAGTGGTAGCCAGCGTGTACTCGAAAAATTCAAAACTGTGTCAGGAATAGAACAGTTTTCCAGGAGCCTGGCACTACTTTAGTGTCAGTACCAAAAACCCTGAAATAAGAAGGTTATGCGTCCTTCTTTAATATATATACATACCAATATTCCACAATTTAATACATGAGCATTACAAACAAAAGAACAGGGTCAGCTCTTTCTGACAACCCATTGCACCATTATAGTTTGATGTACCAATGTTGTAACGTACTGTTTATGCGTGATGTGAAAGCTGGCAGAGTGAACGTGTCGTTTATCACCTGGACTGTGTAATGTTGCGGTGTTGATGTAGGTCACCAGAGATGTAACGGCCAGAAATGTAACGGCCACCAGCGTGAGGCACTGCCAGGGGTATATGATCACTCACACAAAACAGCGTACATGTTGTAGATGTGTGGTACTGGTATTATGATGTGCTGAGTGTGGGTGTAGACGAGAACGCGAATGCTTGAAGCTCTTAATAAAGTCAATAATGCACCCGTACACTCACATGCAGTAGTCAATGATGAATTGAAGACTGCTGGCACGTTTCAAACATTTATGTACGAAACTGACAGTAGCATCAACAGGACAAGATCAAGGACTTCACATAAATAATGAATGACTTTTAAATGTCTGGTAATCAAAGGCTTGCATCATACATCAACTAGGACATACCCAAACATCATCTGTCCTAATGTTACAGTTTATAATGTAGCTTCCGTACCATTGACTCAGCGCGTCAGGTACTTAATTAGCTCTGTCGTCCAACGAACGAGCTCCTAAATTGCGTAGCAATAATACTTAAGGCTGCTATTCAACTGGCATAGCCCGCCAGATATATTTCCTCTTGCTGAAAAATATTGGCCGTAATACAGGGCCTCAATATGTAGACAGCTGTGTATCCTTTGTTAGCAGGCACGATCAAGCAATGCTAAACATATATACCGCCAACCTGCGGCGTCCACAATAATCTATCATCACCATTAGGCTTCTGTTCAATAGAAAACACATAGTCTCATTTGGCTGTAACAAGAAGCAAAGAAGGAATTCTGTCTCTCAAGATCTGAGAGCTTCACTCGCAGATAGGTAATTTCAAATGTTCTGCAACCAAAGGCATATTAATAAGAATGTCATTACCTTTTACAGAATCTTCCGGATATACACTTAATAAATGTCATCACTCTTAACGAACAAAGAATCACTGGGGAAAACATTGACATTTCAGTCATATCGAAAACTTTCCAATCCCCATGATGATATAGAGAAAATCACAACGGACATCATGTCCGACAGCCCAAAATACAACCTCCCTGACGGAAGTTTCCTCAGTTCGCGCCCAGAACTTGCGCATGCCTAGACAGCATAAAACTGAGCATCGTTAAGACAGATCAACGACAATAATTGAAAGGAAGGGCAGATAACCCTCAAACAACCTGTCATGGAAGTAAATACCCAATTATCCTCAACTTTGACCAACAAAAGTATTAAATAGATTTACCTATTATGACTCCGTCAAAAACGACAGCAACAGACTACCGCACCCCCCGTATAAAAAAAAGGCCCCTTTTTAAAAAAAAATACATCAATGAGCAAGATACCACAAGCTGATGACACATGAATAATGCGCCAATGAAAGAATCAACCTAATGTCAGGTTGAATCGACGCACACATAGAGCGTCCGGAGAGAATCAAATCATCTCACCAAATAATAGAAAATATATTCGGGAAGGTACCATCAAATAAACCTCAGTTGCTGGCGATACTAACAAAAATTACATAACTATCAAACAATTATGCAATACTATAATCATAGCAATGACAAATGACAATCTATCTCAAGAAGTCATATCAATATACAAATTACAATGTTATACCATTAATATATGTAATGGATGGACATGACCAAATTTGTTAAATTCCTTACACATTATCTAACAATAGAAGTATATTATATACAAATAAGTGCTGCGATCTCTCGAACAAATGTAAGGTATGGCATCATCATGGTTCTCACAAGCGCTCCGTACTTGGTACTAGTTTGCACTGAGAACAATATAAATGACACAATTAGTAACATGCTATAATGCACTATAGTCATTACAAAATTATTTAAGTATTATATGTGGCCATTTTAACATTTTTCCTTTTCTTATTTTTGACCTTTATTTTATGTTAACTCAACCTTCCACATTACATCAAAGATAGTAATAGAGAAAGAAAACAATCAATTTACTAATCTAAGGTCGAACAAATGTGTTAATGTATATTATGAACAGACATGAGTCTGGAAATGTATCATGAAATCTAGGACCCAAGACTTAAGTGGAATCATGTGGGCATCTAGACAGTATGTCCGCCATCACATTATCCGAACCACGGATAGCCCGCACCGTGAAATGAAAAGGTTGAAGAGCAATAGCATATCGAGTAGATCTCGAGCTCTTCAAATCCTTGTTCTGCATAGCTGTAAGAGCTTTTTGGTCGGTTTCCATAATGAAATGCGCGCCTAGAAGGAATCTTTGTAGCTTAAGAATGGCCCAGACCATAGCTAACAATTCACGGTCTAAAACCGAATAGTTCCTTTCTGTCGCATTCAATTTCCTAGAGATATACATCACAGGATGCAGAGTTCCTGAATACTCCTGCATAAGTGCCGCCCCGATCCCAGTGGAAGAGGCATCACTACGAAGGACAAACGTCTTATCAATCGATGGTAGTCGTAAGATAGGAGGAGATGAGAACAAATTCTTAATCTGATCCAATGAAGATTGGCATTCTTGGGACCATCGCACCATATTAGGAGAACCTTTTTTCAATAAAGTTGAAAGAGGTGCCATAATGGAGGACAGATTCTTAATGAATCTTCCGTAGAATTGTATTAATACCAAGAGACTACGCACTTGCTTTTTTGTTTTAGGAACGGAGATATTTAATATCTTAGAAATGTTTTGGTCCTCTGTCTTCAATAGACCATGACCAACACGATGACCTAGGAAAGAAATTTCACTAAACCCAACAAAGGCTTTAGAGGGTTTTGCAGTCAAATTATGCTCGCGTAGAGTAGACAGTAACTCATTTAAACCCGAATAGTGTTCTTCCCAAGTATCGCTGAAAAGACAGATGTCGTCTAAGTATGCGATGACATCTGTACGATATGAGAGAATTCGACGCATCATGCGTACGAAAGTAGCTGGGGCGTTCATCAGCTCGAAAGGCATAAAATTCCATTGATACAAACCCCTAGGTGTTGAGAAAGCAGTGAAAGGTTTGGCGCGTTCAGTTAACGGAAGTTGCCAATAGCCTTTCGACAAGTCAAGTTTAGTAAAGAATCGCGATTTAGAAAGTCTAGTAAGTAGATCTTCCAATAAAGGCATAGGTTCAGCATCGAACTTCGTAACTTGGTTCAATTTGCGATAATCGACGCAAAGACGTATGTTATTGTCTTTCTTTCGAACAATAACCATGGACGAAGAGTATGCTGAAGTGGATGGTTCAATTATTTTCAATTGTATCATTTCATCCAATTCTTTCTCGACTTGCGCTTGGAAATAAATAGGGATAGGATATGGTCTTACTCTGATCGGATTATGATCAGTAAGTATAATGTCATGTTTGATAATATGTGTGTGTCCAGGAATGTCGGTAAGGACATCCTGAAATGATTGTAGCAAAGAAGATACTTGACGCTGTTCCTCAAAAGACAAATTAGAAGAAACCGAAATGTTTCTCCATGATTCCGTACAATTGAGTGGAATCATAGGAAGAGGTATATTAACATCTGAAAACGTAGTTTCCTCTTCCTGTATAACCGACAAGGATGAGATATGACCATGTTGGGCTGGAGAATCGTCCGTCGCCTGGAAAATAGGCTGCAAATAGTTTGGTCGTTCAATAAATTCCGTAAGCATATTTATATGGAAGGTTTTATGCCTTCCATCAATATCGACAACATAGTCGACATCGGAAATTTTTGAGACTATTCTATATGGACCTTTCCATGCAATGAGAAGTCTGTTCTCCCTCGAAGGAAGTAAGACAAACGCTTTGTCTCCAGGACAAAGTTGACGTAGGCGTTTCTTTTTATTAGCGAATTGCCTCGCCTTTTCTTTGGCAAATTCGGAGGATGAAGTCGCTAACTTGCATGCTTCGATAATCTTATGCCTGAGAGCAATGACATACTCATATGAAGATTGAGTGTCATTGTCAATATTATCGGCAGTTATCAAATCGTGTAGCAAGGACATAGGACCGCGCGGTTGCGCGCCAAAAAACTAGTTGAAAGGGAGAAAACCCTGTATGCTCGTTGGGAACCTCTCTATAGGCAAAGAGAGCCGCGGGTAACACCCTGTCCCAATCCTGAGGATGATCCTCAGTAATCTTGCCAAGTAAGTTCTTAAGTGTTCTATTAAGACGTTCAACTAACCCATTAGACATTGGGACATAAATACTACTGAGAGACCTTTTAATATCTAGGATAGACATCACCTGCGACATAGTGTCTGATATCGAGTACCATGGTCTGACAATATTTCTCTGGGAAAACCCAAACGAGAAAATATTAGCCAAAGAGCGTCTGCGATATCGGCAGTAGATATGCCCCTTAGATGTATAGCCTCTGGCCAACGTGTGCACATGTCGACGCATGTTAGGATGAACTGATGTCCTCTGGCTGACTTAATCTTAAAAGGGCCAATAATATCTATTGCCATCTTCTGGAATGGTCGAATGGGAATGTCTGCAGCCTGGATAGGTGCAGCATGTCGTGGACCTCTAGATTTGACTTCTTGACAAATCTTACAAGATCGGCAATAAATTCGTATGTCTTTGTTTACGAATGGCCAAAAGAAAGCCGCTAGAACTCTCGACTTAGTGCGAGAAAAATCCATGTGTCCAGCACACTGAGAATCGTGTGCATGTTGAAGAATTAAGGCTCTCATACTTTTGGGCACAAGAATTTGAGAGTGCATAGATTTGTCTGAGTGTTGTACCATACGTACTAGTATACCATTCTTCATAGTGATATACGATTTGTGAATTGTATTTTGATTCGGATCACCGTTTTTAGCGAGAAGAAAGTATTTATTTAGAGAAGAGTCTTCTTCTTGTAGTTTCACAAACGAGTCATGTGAAATCACCAAGTGATCATCTTGGCTACCAACTTCATTACTATCATTAGAAGAAGTTGAAGGAATAAGAGCTTGTGCTCTTGTTACAACCACATTGGCTGTTTGTATATTATGTTCTTCCCAAGCAGCAATTTGCTGCGGGGTACATTCCTTAACCCCGTGAATACGACCGATTATAAGATCCGCAATAGGATTAGGAAAAAGACACGCGTGGACATCTCCTGTAAAGAAAGGAGTATCCATGTGGATGATAGCAGTAGGATATATCTCCAAAGTTCCACCAAATGTCACACATTTAACCACCTTTCCCGTGGCACAGCAAGGATCTATGAGAGATTGCCTAACCCCAATAGTAGTACATCCAGAATCAAAAAGTACTGAGACTGGATTATTATTCACTAGACCTTTATGTAAGATAAGAGATCCTTTCCCGTCATGCGCAACTGTAGCAGGAAGAGCGGGAAGAGGGTGACCACAAATTAGGGTAGATACTGTAGATGGCTCGAACAATGTTGAGCATTGGGGGCTCTTAGCTGCTCTCCCAAAATCGAAAGCAGAGCCAGTGATAGCATTAGAGTTTCTACTATCGTTCACCTGACTACAGGCTTCCTGAGACTCATGTTGTGCAGCGTTTGCCTGACGATAAGATTTTCTTTTGTTATGTCTAGGTCTGCCGCGATTATTATTTCCCCTGTAATTATCATTATATTGCCCATCATAACCATTATTCTGGTTTGCATCACAGTTTCCATAACCTTCATCATAATATTCTTGACGGCGAGGATAATTATCTCGAGAAGAAAAACTCGGATAGTTTCTATTGTGATAACCTTTGCGAAAGTGTCTATAATTATTAGATCCAACATTACGAGGACTATCAGCTCATCTCCAATTCTTTGAAGAAAACCCACTGTGTGATGGATTGCTTTGATATTGAGTGTAATTCTGATTACTCTTCTTATTAAAGCTTTGTTTAGCCTCTTGAAATTTACGATTGTAATTAGAGCCATATGGTGATGCCGAAGCAACTGGCAACCCTTCTTTCACTTTAGAATTGCTAACTGTAGCATGGGGATGCGCAGTTACGTACTGGCAACAATATTCCTCCATGTCTTTTATGTTTTTAGGTTTACGCTCATGAAGAAAAGCAAGGAAAGATTCGTTGACCGATGACATAACTTTGTCTCGAAGTAATAAGTCCATTAGGCCTTCATATGTTTTTTCAGTCTGAGACAACTCAATCCAACGTGTGAATGTACGGCGTATCTTTATAATAAAGTCAGAGAAATCTACTCCATTTTCTGGCAACATTGTTTTAAGACGAAGACGATAATCTTCTTTTTTTAGTTGATATCTTTTAAGTAATGCTGCTCTGACAACATCATAGTTAGTCCTATCATGTTCCTCTATTGTCATAAGAGTAGTTACTGGTTCACCTGAAAAAAATTCCATCAGTTGTTCGACATATTTTTCCTTTTTTATTTTATGCGTATCGCATAAAAATTGGAATCTATCAAGATAATCCATTATATCGTCCTTTAAAGGATTGAAATGAGGTAAATGATCTTATTAGACTTCTCCTTTGTTGTATCCGAAGTTGCTTGATGAGCACCCGCATTCATCAATTTCAATTTCTCTAACTCCAAAGCTGCGAGTCTTTCATCATGTTCCATTTTTGCTTCTCTCTTCAGCATGAAATTTTCTCTCTTCAGCAGCAGCTTGAAATTTTCTCTCCTCAGCAGCAGCTTGCAATTTTCTCTCCTCAGCAGCAGCAGCTTGCAATTTTCTCTCCTCGGCAGCAGCTTGAAGTTTTTTCTCTTCAGCAGCAGCTTGAAATTTCCTCTCCTCAGCAGCAGCTTGAGTTTGAAGTTTTTTCTCCTCAGCAGCAGCGTGAAGTTTTTTCTCTTCAGCAGCAGCTTGTAATTTTATTTCATCTGCCTGCATCTGTAATCTTAAATTCTCAGATTCTCTGTCTAATCTTGTATTTTCCTCTTTTTGTCTCTTGTCTTCAGACTTCAATGCTTTGTCAAATTGAGCAATTGCGAATTCTTCTAACTTCTCACCTGTCTTCCCAAGGGCTTTCCCTTGTTCAATAAAGTAGTCTAGTGTAGACATTCTGTCTAACTATGTGAGATCAGACATGAAAAATTAAATAAATGATCTAATCCCACTTTGATGGGAGACAAGTCTGTAATACTAGACTTGTATACTCACTTCACTTTATTTCACTCTCTTTGAGAGCCAAGTCTTAGTCAAAGACCTTGTATAGTAACCTTGTTTCTCTATAATATTATCATTATAAATAACCTTTATATAAAAAGTGTATGATATTAGTAATAATAGTCCATGATCAAGTGTATCTATAGACTGTATAACAACAATGTATTACAATAATAAATACAAAGACAAGAATACAAAACAACAACCGAAAACGTACGCAGAAGTCAAATAAACAATACAGCGAAACTAAAAAAATTGTTACAAAATATGTAATGATGACTGCGAAAATAAACAAACAAATGGCAACACTGTTATAAACACAAAGATGTATAGAAATAAAAAATAGACAGAAGAGGCAGACAAATTCAAACAAATCAAATCAAAACTAAAGAACAGAAAATTTTTTTTTACAAAAACAACGAAAAGGCACACCTCGGCACAACTAAACGTAAATAGCAACAAATATTGCTAACAAATTTCCCTGTGGAAAATTTGTACAGTCCCTACAGAAAACGCTCTCAGATAGAATCTCTTTCATGTGGTATGTTCTAAAAGGAGTCACCTTCCCAACCGACCCGCAGAAATACACACTAATAAACATGTAAACAAAAACATGTATACAACAAACATGCATGGCAAATGTAAATAAACAATATACAGTATGTGTATAGAGGAAGGCTCAGCTTTACACAAAATAAAGGCACAGTTTACACACTAAACAGGCCACTTATCTTTAAGCACAATCCTCAATAGCCGCAAAGATGTAGTATAATGCGGTACTACTGTCAACCACAATGGTAGACGATCCACCGTTGAAGGTCACCGTAACTTGATAACAGGCAGTGGTCTCCAAAGTGTAGCTACAAAAATCATACTCGACACCAGTTGAGACTAGAAGATCCAACGTCGATATGTTTGTAGAATGTAGTGTAAACAACCAGCGGTACTGTTTACGATCTTAGGTTGACAGGTAACGATGTGACTTGATAGCTCAGAATGTAGTGTAAACAACCAGCGGTACTGTTTACAATCTTAGGTTGACAGGTAACGATGTGACTTGATAGCCCAGATATATTGCCATCATTTGTAGAACTCCAGAAATGTATAACAATGTCACTTCAATTTCGTAGCAGTTGTGGTCCATGTAGCAGTAATACAAAAATGCCAACGCCAGTGTTTATGTGAGTCAGCCCAGTTGTTGACCTATTTACCACTGTCTTGAAAATGTAGAAAACCCACAAATCTGGTCCACCATAAATGTAACGTACTGTTTATGCGTGATGTGAAGGCTGGCAGAGTGAACGTGTCGTTTATCACCTGGACTGTGTAATGTTGCGGTGTTGATGTAGGTCACCAGAAATGTAACGGCCAGAAATGTAACGGACACCAGCGTGAGGCACTGCCAGGGGTACTATGATCACTCACACAAAACAGCGTACATGTTGTAGATGTGTGGTACTGGTATTATGATGTGCTGAGTGTGGGTGTAGACGAGAACGCGAATGCTTGAAGCTCTTAATAAAGTCAATAATGCACTCGTACACTCACATGCAGTAGTCAATGATGAATTGAAGACTGCTGGCACGTTTCAAACATTTATTTACGAAACTGACAGTAGCATCAACAGGACAGTCAAATCGACAAGATCAAGGACTTCACATAAATAATGAATGACTGTTAAATGTCTGGTAATCAAAGGCTTGCATCATACATCACCTAGGACATACCCAAACATCATCTGTCCTAATGTTACAGTTTATAATGTAGCTTCCGTACCATTGACTCAGCGCGTCAGGTACTTAATTAGCTCTGTCGTCCAACGAACGAGCTCCTAAATTGCGTAGCAATAATACTTAGGGCTGCTATTCAACTGGCATAGCCCGCCAGATATATTTCCTCTTGCTGAAAAATATTGGCCGTAATACAGGGCCTCAATATGTAGACAGCTGTGTATCCTTTGTTAGCAGGCACGATCAAGCCATGCTAAACATATATACCGCCAACCTGCGGCGTCCACAATAATATATCATCATCATTAGGCTTCTGTTCAGTAGAAAACACATAGTCTCATTTGGCTGGATCAAAAAGCAAAGAAGGAATTCTGTCTCTCAAGATCTGTGAGCTTCACTCGCAGATAGGTAATTTCAAATGTTCTGCAACCAAAGGCATATTAATAAGAATGTCATTTACCTTTTACAGAATCTTCCGGATACACACTTAATAAATGTCGTCACTCTTGACGAACAAAGAATCACTGGGGAAAACATTGACATTTCAGTCATATCGAAAACTTTCAAATCCCCACGATGATATAGAGAAAATCACAACGGACATCATGTCCGACAGCCCAAAACACAACCTCCCTGACGGAAGTTTACTCAGTTCGCGCCCAGAACTTGCGTATGCCTAGACAGCATAAAACTGAGCATCGTTAAGATAGATCAACGACAATAATTGAAAGGAAGGGCAGATAACCCTCAAACAACCTGTCATGGAAGTAAATACCCAATTATCCTCAACTTTGACCAACAAAAGTATTAAATAGATTTACCTATTACGACTCCGTCAAAAACGACAGCAACAAATGTATACCAGTATACCTCTCCCCTAATGGTTACAACGCCTCTGCAATTCCAGCAGTAATCTTTTTCCATACAATAAGGTGGGTGATATGTTTCCTGTTGACAACCTACACAATCTTTTGGGTATACATCTCTGGTAATCTGTTATATGATGAATCAACATATAGGCCCTGCCTAATTCTGCTAACGGCTTATATACTTACAGTCGTAAAGGAATTTTCATATGGCAGTATCTCACACTCCAAGTTATTTTTAAATAAAATATTAATAAACACGTTCTTACCACAGATTCAACGAAATAACACACACACAAGCAACGATGACTAGCAGATATGGCCCAAGTTTTACACTGCAACTGTCCAGACTGTTAGAATTATATATATTAACACTTCTGGTCTCATCGTCCCTTGGCAAATATGTTATGACAAATGGCGTCTAGCCTTCTAAGATTCTGCTAATACTATTTGGGCTGCCAATGAAATCAGGCGACTACCAAATTTTGAATTTATATTTTGAAAAGCAAAACCAAACCCCAAACACATTATGAGTCTCGTAGTCCATTGGTCAGTCTGCCTTAGTTATGCCAATGCAAAAAGAGGGTTAGTTTTGGCTAACATTTTCCTGCCTCCCCCTTTACTCCTAATCGTCAACCAATCCGATTGAAACACTCCTATGCCTCTTTTTTTCAAATTTGCGTCCCCAAATGTTACAAAAAAAAAAAACAAGCAAGGACGATCGTGCGTTTGTCACTCTGTACTAGAATATATGGTTTTATGCCAATATCTTGACTGTTAGTTGGACTATAGTGTAAATGAAAACATATTATGGGTCAGGAGACACTATGGCACCCGAATATATAAGTTTTATGGGCCTATGTATTATGGTTCAAAATTCCATATTTTTTTCCATGTTAGTCTTCAAAATATTGAAATCTCGAAACTACCACCTGTTCACTTCTTTCTACCGCTATGTTCAAACTAAAAAAGACAATCTCCCGTAGTACGTCAGAAATATGTCATTTATATAAGAGCTAAGGTTGTCTGCGTGACCCAGTTTCCGAACATATTTTGACTTTGCGTCGTATTTTCAAACGACTAACGACAATATCGCGCTTTCGCTAGGTTTTAGATTCAAACCACGCGTGCGGACGGTATCATTTTTCTGTCTCTCCTCTCTCACTCCGTCTGGACGAATAAGCCTTTCGTGTCACAATGTTATAAATAGTTTTTCAAGGACACTAGAAAACGATAGTATTATTTACTCTACAATAAGGTCTGCTAAACTCAACGCGCCTGCGGCGTGGGTGAAGAAGAAGCGTCATAACTCCCCTATTTTTATTTCTACATTATTTTGACTTTATAAATACTGCTAATTTATCGGTGTATCAATGTAATTCACCACATCTACGCATTGTCCTCAGGTTCCTACGAGTCATTCAAAATCAGAGGTCGTTGATTGAAAACCCTATGAGCTATTGTGACCTACCAGAAGTCTACATAGGGGTTTCAAGATCACCAGCTTTAATCCCCAGCAGTGTTTTGATTGGCATAAGTTGGACCAAAAACTGAAAGACTGTGCAAATCAAAAGAACTTTGCATCTGACATATACGTTAAGTCAGTGTGTTATAAAACTCGTGCAATCTTGAGTGACCAGCAGCAGATTTTGTTAAGTGTGATGGCTAGTAGAGACATAAGAGTATAATAGACCAGTGAGGAATTCATTTGGAAAAGCCAACAAGAACATTTTAGTTATTCATTTGAAATTTTATTTCATCATTTGCAAGTTGCTGTAAAGTTATTCCTTCATTGAATCCATCCACATACACTAATAACTCAGCACAAGACAGATAGATGTAAATAAATGATTCAATAATTGTACTCAGCAACTTTATTAATTTTATATTGTTAAAGTTAAGTTTTGTTGAATTATTGATTATCACTAATAGTTACTTAGTGGAAGTGGCACTTTAGACTGACTTCACTTGGTATTCTTTCAGTAGCAGAGATCTTCACACCCGTGACTATCTAGTGATACCAGTGCACTTCTCCTACACTGGGACCTCACCCTTTCTAGAGAGAAGACTTCTTCTACTCTACCACAATCATCACACTTATAAAACCTTCCGCTACACTGACCACATCCCCCTTGTGCGCCGACGGTCAAGAAAATACGGGCCTAACACCGTATTCCCAATATGCCTCAATAGGCCTATAACGGGATCCTTTACCCTTTTACCTCTTCATGCTAGCTGATAGAAGCTAAAAGTCCTCTTCAGGTCTTAGTTTTTAATCAGTGTAAGGTCTAGACATCCCTACAGCATAGGGTAGATCTAGAAAGAAAGACTTACTATACATCTCTCTTTCTACAACTATCACCTAGACCTGTGCAGTTAACTTCCTATATGTCCTGAGACATCCCCTACTCTTGTTCACAATTTATCTTTCTATCTTTCTGGGAACTCCTACCAACCCTCCATCTCGCCACACAAAGTTGTTAGACAGCTTGCTTCTCGAGGCACACTCCAGTATACTCTGTTGTAAGTATCGGTACCTGACTCTGCGCTTGAGTTAGGGAAGGCAAAGGATGTGAGGAAGTGAACTAGTCACCTCATAAAGCTGAGACCTAGCATATACGAAGTCTCTAACACTACACCCCCCGCCCCCTTTCGTCAGGATCTGCTTGGGGACTACCTTTAATCTTCACCTGTCACTTACTATGAGCTATACACATTTTAACATCTAGTGGCCAGACTCGTAATTAGCCTTGTCGTTTCGCCCTCATAACCTCTACATCCCAAGGTAATGAATGGAAGCATATCTGGAGTCATCCTTATATGACCACCAGCTAAGCACAATGCTATAGTATACAGATGAGGAAGAGAACCTCTGTTTGTGAGGCTAATTACACCCTCATTGACTCTTGAAATCATCCACACACTTCCACGGATTCCCCGTGTGGTGAAATATGTTGAGAACCCAGCATTGCACACTAAGCTTGGAGGAGTCACTTGAGCCCCAGACGTAACTCTGGCTTCAACCTAGTTGACTGCATGCACGAGGATCTCACTGTGGACCCATTATAGGCAGAGAGAGCTGAGAAGTGGCTCTGTGTAGGACTTGCCAATTCCTTGAGAGATCCAAGAACCAGACCACAGTATTTTAGCTCTGCATATTTGGAGAGCCGTCTTGGGTGGCGGGGAAAGCACAGTATGCCACGTGCCTCTTTCACCAAGCTTGGGACCAGATGTGATGATCTTTTAAATGCAAGCCAAGCTGAAGAAACTGGTGTTCATGGGTTCAGCCCAACTTGTTTCGGAATGGCAGAAAAACCACAGGCAAAACCAAGATCTACAGTGTAGATAATACCAAGGAGTCTTCAACTTGGTAATGGCTGCAAAAGAACGTGAAGCTCAGCAGCCCTAGTTAAACAACAACAGCAACATCCCAAGGTAGAAGAAGAACGAGTAAGAAAGTAAGTTATTCAGTTTCGCCCTCGGATCAAACTATGAATGTCATCTTTTATTACAGCACGCTATGTCCTCTTGCAATAGTCCTTTGTGTTGCACATAATGTTTTCAAGCCCCCATGTACAATCTCACATTAGTGGTCGCTTACGACATGCCTGAAGCATGGGTAGCTCTATTCTTTCTTTGTCTCATTTGAAACGCCCAGGACCCACATGAGGAATTACAGTCACTCACTCATGCATCAGCTGGCAACCTCATCATGTTAAACAAACAGCCACTGAAATCACAGCTACAAGAGTATTTGAATGCTTGGTACAGGCTTCCTACTATTGGACCAGCTACAGTGGTGGTTTCATGCTCCATATGGAGCGCAAAGAAAAAAGATGATCATTGATTACCTTCTAGTTCCCTATAGGGAACAGGCACTCAACAAGCTCACACCATGGTGATCATTGATTACCTTTTAGCTCCTGTGGGGAACAGGCACTCAACAAGCTCACACTATGATGATCATTGATTACCTTTTAGCTCCCTGTGGGGAACAGGCACTCAACAAGCTCACACTATGATGATCATTGATTACCTTTTAGCTCCTGTGGGGAACAGGCACTCAACAAGCTCACTCCATGATAATCACTGATAACCTTTTAGCTCCCTGTGGGGAACAGGCACTCAACAAGCTCACACCATGATGATCATTGATTACCTTTTAGCTCCCTGTGGGGAACAGGCACTCAACAAGCTCACACTATGATGATCATTGATTACCTTTTAGCTCCTGTGGGGAACAGGCACTCAACAAACTCACACCATGATGATCATTGATTACCTTTTAGTTCCCTGTGGGGAACAGGCACTCAACAAGCTCACACTATGATGATCATTGATTACCTTTTAGCTCCCTGTGGGGAACAGGCACTCAACAAGCTCACACTATGAATCATTGATCATTTTAGATTACCTTCCTGGGGGAACAAGCTCACACTATGATGATCATTGATTACCTTTTAGTTCCCTGTGGGGAACAGGCACTCAACAAGCTCACACTATGATGATCATTGATTACCTTTTAGCTCTCTGTGGGGAACAGGCACTCAACAAGCTCACACTATGATGATCATTGATTACCTTTTAGCTCCCTGTGGGGAACAGGCACTCAACAAGCTCACACTATGATGATCATTGATTGCCTTTTAGCTCCTGTGGGGAACAGGCACTCAACAAGCTCACACTATGATGATCATTGATTACCTTTTAGCTCCCTGTGGGGAACAGGCACTCAACAAGCTCACACCATGATGATCATTGATTACCTTTTAGCTCCTGTGGGGAACAGGCACTCAACAAGCTCACACCATGATGATCATTGATTACCTTTTAGCTCCCTGAGGGGAACAGGCACTCAACAAGCTCACAGCATGATGATCATTGATTACCTTTTAGCTCCTGTGGGGAACAGGCACTCAACAAGCTCACACCAAGCTTCCCTATCATGTGCCATCAACGCTATGTCTGTCCGTCTTTATTCTTTTTAAGTCTGTACCCAGTTCTCTTCTTCTCCGTGTGTTTACGTGTGTGTGTATTTTTTATCACCGTCTATTTCTCTTACTATCGGCTTCTAGAACACGTACTGTCTTGAGATTCTATCAACTAGGGTCCTCGATGCTTGTCCTATCTACTGTCAGCGTCTTCTCGACTTCTTATTTAATTTTATCTTGTCCTTTTTTTTATTTTATTGTCATCAGTTCCACACTAATGACGGCCTTCTACCATTTTAATGATTCTATTTTGCGCAAGCATCCGTTTATGTCTGTCAGGGAATTATAGTGCCGTGTGCAAAATCCACTGTCCATCCGCCATGGAAGTGCGAACTGTGTTCTTCTTCTTCTTCTTCCGTCCTTAGCCAACGACCGTCAAAGCAGTCAGTGGCCATTACGCCTAGTGGCGTCTTAAGGGCAACAACGAATAGATTTTCTTAGCCGTTGTTCCCATCACGCCTAATGGCGTCTTTAGGGCAACGACAAATCAATCCGTTTGTTGTTGTTTCCGTAATCAAAGTGACTGGCAAACGGGTGATCAGCCCGTTGTGAGCGAACTGTGTTACTGTCCTGTTTATAGTGAACTTTTATGAAAAGATGAAAGCGGGAATATATTGCAACAACGGGGAACGATTGCTGGACAAAAGAGGCAGAGGAAGACAAAGAGAGTAGATACATGGCAGTTTGACATCATGGTATAGAAAAAAAATCAACAACAGAACTGATCAATAGTAGTCATACTGGAGAATGAAGTTGTGGAGAAACATGGTCGCCTACGCAATCAGGCATGGTACTTGAAGAAGATAGTTCAATTGTTAGTTTTCTTGTCTTTGTTTGTTTGTTATATTTTTAATGACTGCGCTAATTTGATGAATTCGGGGAAGGCGTCAAAATGGACAACTTGTTCCTAGTAGGAATAAATGCGCTCCCATTGCAACACAATTTCTCTGTAAACGTATTTGTCCAGTCATATTATGACTAGTAAGTACTCTTCACAAGTAATAGGTCAAGGGTCGGACATGCTTATTTACGTATTTCAAATATGTGAACAATTATATGTAATCGGACCAAAATATCTTGCAATGGGAGTGCAATCCTTCACCAAGTACTTAGTTTAACAAATACAATTTACGTTGATACGGATGGGGGTGGAGTCGGAGGTGAAATAAATAAGTGGTGACTGCGACAGACAATGCTCGTGACATTCTGCCTCCGTAAATTGCTCACTTTGTAATAAAGGTTTAAGGTTACGAGCACCTCTTTCAGAATCAATTACTTGTGGTTCCGCTAGAGTGGAATACAAGAATCGCTTATTAAAAACGCGGCAACGATTATCGGAAAAACTTAACCGGAGAAAGGCAAGGAAAGCCGTTTATTTTCCAGCCCTCCAGTCTTATTTATCGTACTTCTCAGAAATTCTTGCAATGCAGTTACTTCCCTTGATTAGCTGAAGAAGGTACGAATCGGTCACGACTTAGCTTGGAAGGAGTTTGGGTAGGGACGGGGTTCAACCACCCCTTTCCTACCCCTGTTCTATTAACTTTACTCTACCATTCCCCCTCCACCAAAATACTTTATCCCATACGTGCCCCGTGATCACCACCGCCATTCAGCCACGATAGCCAACGCGGCTCGCGCGAGCTCCACCCCTGGAGGTCGGTTCAGCCAGTCGCAGGCCGCGTTGCTTACCACAGCTGACCCCCATACTACTGCCCTACTTTTCTCGCTTCATTGATAGGACTATCTCACCAGGTCAACAGTCCGAGCTGAAGCCAACCTGGGGGGAAATGAAGGGGGAAGGAACGAGGGGAAAAAAAATTTACTGAGGAACGCGAGGGCTGTTAAACTTGAGGGAAGGGGGGAATGGGCGAGGAGGAAGTACCTTATCGATGATCAAGGTGTGAGATTATTGCCAGGTTGAAAGGGTAGTTTATTTTTGTTGCGCTATTCACGCGTGGGTGATAACAGTCGCCTGTAAAGGAGAGTTCAATATTACTTTTATTTTTCAGCGGTCATATTGTTAATTTTCGTATAACCGTTCTCATGTTTAAAATCAGTAGATCTCGCCGTGACATTCTCCTATAAGTTTTGGCTAGTAAGTTATCTGTGTGTTATCACACGGGACTCAACACGTGCAGAAATAGACAGCAGTGCCTGTCAGTCAAATAAGTTTTATTAATTTATTTTTTTTTACTTATATGCCCCCTTCGAAAAGAAAAGTCTGATGTAACCTAGGTAACGGCTTTCCAATTCTCACTTCAGTCTGTTTGTTCTGGAACTGATGCCTTTGAGAGCCATTGGCCGCAGCTCATCACCTGAAGAACACGTGCGGTTCTCTAAATACGGCACTGCTCTCACGCGATAGGGAAGGCGACGGTGAAGAAAAAAAAATTGTGTCCGTATAAGTGTAGGGGCTAGACACCCCTTCAGAAAAGTAGGTTGCTCCGGCCGACGAGGTCATTAGACTGCAGCACACAAAGTGCGGGCCACTGACTTGGTTGACCGCCTGCCTAGGAGAGGCGTGGTTACTACACAACACACCACGCAGGCGATCTTATAACACGTTAGGCCATAACGTTATTTTTAACAGCTTTTCGCGTAACTGGAAAAACACCTGATCTGTGTTAGGCAGTTAGCCACGCTTGGCAACCCGCCGGCCACACAGACCAACGCTCCCCGACCTGGGTTGAGAGCACACACACAGTCCGCACACAACCAGTGGTCGAATGCGAGCCGCTAAGAGCAGGATCTTGTAACTGGAGGAAACTGTTGTGTTTTCTGTTACGTTAGCGTTCAGAGAAGTTACCCGCCAGTCACTGTAGTAACGGGTAAGGGGGTCACTTTATTTAACACCCGTTCATCTGATTGATCCAATCAGGCCAATCGCCTGCCACCCCTCCCCTCAGGCGGCTTATCCCGCGCGGTCGCAACTGGCCTCGCGCCTACTGGTCACTTCCCAGCCTGGACAATTGGGACTGACCTGAGATGACCCTCAACTACGCGAGGGTCTATTGTGGACAGTAGTGCTTTTTTTAAGACGGTGGAATATATTTAATTCAGAGAAATATACTGGTTGTGAAGGACAACAAACATTCGTTTGGATTCAAGACCACCGAATGGACTGTCGCCATCTTTGTTGTTTTTCTTTATCACTTATGACGGCCACTGACGACAAATGTTTTGATGAAGAGTCCTAAGAAATGTCACGTAGAAAACAGGGAAGACCTCAACAGCGGAAAACGCTGGATTCGCGTGAGTAGATACATGTGATTACTTCTTACTTTGTTGAATATATAAATATTTAATCTGTTTTCTTGTCCTTGTAAAAAACTCTGGCATGCTTTAGTGCAGCCGATCACTGGCACGTTAACACTTCGCTTTTGTGTGTGTATTATTTCTGTCAAAACAGTTGATGTAAACAAATCGTCATTACTAAACAGATTACGATAGGAATATTAAATTTAAGATAATTATAGATCTCTCAAAATAACACTGTAAGAGCTGTAACTAGCGTAAGGTAAGAGTCTAGCACTGTAAAAAAACTTCTTACATACCCAGCAAACAAGCGTAGCGAGTTTGACTTTAGGCTACATCACGCAACTGAGGGGTGCCAAACCCGCTTCCTTCTTTGGTCAGCCGCCGTTTTCGTCGGCACACATCTCCGAAACTCTTTTTTATCATCATCATTATTATTATATTTCTTTTAATTACTAAGAATAACGCTATTGTAACTTTCTTTCTAAATTTACGTAGATCTATACTTTAACCATGCGGAACGTAAACAAACAAAAAAAAAATGAAAATCCAAATAGAAAAAAAAAAAGTAAGGGGTGGGGGAGAATTGGTTGGGATACTTCATGCTGAGAAAATTATGCAGTGGTTGTGACATATTTATAATGTCAAAAACAACGAAGTATAACTGAGTGTAAAATGATGCAGTGGTTGTGACATATTTGTAATGTCAACAACAACGAAGTATAACTGAGTGTTAAAAATTCGTGGCAACGCCAGTAACCAACCCTCTAAATGCAAGCTTTGAGTGAGCACGTTAGGTGTTCTGGAATCTGCTGGTACAGAAACCGGAGGTGAGCCAAAATACTTTTCAACAGATCACTATCCTTCGCGCCTTTCATAATTGCGGTTTTTGTTGTGGCATTTCGTTTTTCTCTCTTTCATATGCCTGCATCGTTATGTTGTCTTGTGTGTCACTGCATCTCCTGGTCATTAAAACATGGGTTACTTCTGAACAAAAATGAGAACTTTTTGTCCTTAAGAGACACGAATATATATATATATATATATATATATATATATATATATATATATATATATATATATATATATATATATATATATATATATATATGGTTCGATCCCCAGATCATGTGGGATTTCCTTAGGCCGCAAACGGCTCCTGGCTCGATCTCGCCCCAATTGGGTACCAGACCAACTTCTGGGAAGGTTAAGGTGGCCGGCCTTATATATATATATATAATATATATATATATATATATATATATATATATATATATATATATATATATATATATATTCCGAAATGCATTATCTTTGGCAACCTGAGCCAGCGACATATGAATTAAAAGATGAGTTCTAGACTTTTGAACAGTACTTTTTATCAATCAAAAATTCTCATCTTCCACATTCATCTTCTCTGTCCAGTCTATTACTCTCTCTCTCTCTCTCTCTCTCTCTCTCTCTCTCTCTCTATATATATATATATATATATATATATATATATATATATATATATATATATATAAATCCTTA
The DNA here is from genome assembly GCA_024509875.1 of Oreohelix idahoensis. NCBI lineage: Eukaryota > Metazoa > Mollusca > Gastropoda > Stylommatophora > Oreohelicidae > Oreohelix > Oreohelix idahoensis. The sequence continues at coordinate 76,741 of JAMPIV010017844.1, read as the reverse complement.
GTTTCTTAACCACTGTTTATATCATTACCGCCTTCCTTCTACACATCCTTTTGTCGTCAAATTGTGGAGGTCGTTAAGCACAAACTCCGGTTGAACACTATCGTTTGTTTCCACGTCTGTCTTCTGCCAGTGTGGTCTTTGATGTTCATTTCTGAATATTTTCTATCTAGCTTATTTTTGGTCAACCCTTTTCTTCTTATTGGTGGAACTGGCCCTGTAAATAAATTATTGCACACCGCCTTTAGATTCAGTCAGACCTAAAGGTCTGTTATGTTTGGACATGCGCCCTAATATAACCGACTAGGTTGAACGGGACGCGTCTCGCCTAAACGAAGCAAAATTATATTTGAAAATAAATATATGGCCTTCAATGAAGTATATATATATATATATATATATATATATATATATATATATATATATATATATATATATATATATATATATATATATATATATATATATATATATATATATATATATATATAAGATAATGTTCTGAAAATGCCCTGTTTTAACTCATCTTTTTACGATTTTCTTTATTGTCAAATCTTTTATCTATATTACCATTAATCACATGTAATGTTTTACATTTCATACAGCATTTGTACACCGGAAATGCGTACCTCCATTAGTCATCTTTGCCCGTCAGGTCCCGTCGGATCATTGGTCTTAAAATTAACTCACACTAAGCACGTTTACGTTGTGTAAGTTCTGTCCATGCTTTCATTATCCTTCTTAAAGCTGTCTGGGTTTTTTGGTTGCCATTTTCTCTTACTCTGCGGATACCAGAACACGTACTGCCTTGTGATGCAACTAGCTTGTTTCCTGAATGTGCATCATATTCATCACCAGTCATTTATCTCACCACATGTTACACTCTAATGTATCTGTGTTTTTTTCCTCTCAAATTAATTATCTATTCATTGTCAGGTAAATACCATTTTACTTGCTTATATATTTTCACATTTATGATTGTCTAGGCTACAAAATCTTCCCATGCCTGTGGGTGCATTTAAAAAAAAATCTTCATGTGAATCCTACTTCTCTGAGCTCTTATCTCTTTTTTTTCCTTTTTATTTTTTATTGTTTGCTTTATATTTTCAATGGACACTCAAGTGTGCTTTTTTTCCTTCATTTTCTTGAGGGTTTCATGACTGCAGTTCTTCTATTTTCTATGGTGTGACCAGTGAATCTCCACAACCCTCCCCTCCCCTTTCACTACTTTCTGAGTCTACAAGTTTATGTTGTTTAATTCACCTCTGGTGTTCTTTGTTTCTGATCTTGCCCTATCATATTCTGTACAGTTTTCCTACATCTTTTCCTATCATTTTATGTACAGTTTTCCTACATCTTATCCTATCATTTTCTGTACAGTTTTCCTACATCTTATCCTATCATTTTATGTACAATTTCCTACATCTTATCCTATCATTTTCTGTACAGTTTTCCTACATCTTATCCTATCATTTTCTGTACAGTTTACTTACATCTTATCCTATCATTTTCTGTACAGTGTTCCTACATCTTATCCTATCATTTTCTGTACAGTTTACCTACATCTTATCCCATCATTTTCTGTACAGTTTTCGTACATCTTATCCTAACATTTTCTGTACAGTTTTCCTACATCTTATCCTATAATTTTCTGTACTGTTGTCCTACATCTTATCCTATCATTTTCTGTACAGTTTTCCTACATCTTGCCTTATCATTTTCTGTACAGTTTTCCTACATCTTGCCCTATCATTTTCTGTACTGTATTCCTACATCTTATTCTATCATTTTCTGTACAGTTTTACTACATCTTCATCATCATAACCCTCCACTCCCAAAGGAGCATAGGCCTTCAACAAACACATGCCTAGTCCTCCTGTCACATGCCATCATCTCAAGTTCTTTCCGCGTTCTCCTCATCATTTTCACCTCTGTTTCCAGCTCTCTTCTCCATGTGCTTCTTGGTCTACCTCTGCCTCTCTTGCCCTGGGGGGTCCAGAACAAGGACTGCCTTGTAATGCTATCAACAGGTTTCCTCAGTGTGTGTCCTATCCATCGCCATCGTCTTCTTCTCATCTCTTGTTCCACTGGCACTTGTCTAGTTCTTGTCATCAGTTCACGTTGGTAACCTTGTCATACCATTTTAATCCCTCTATTCTACGCAAGCACCCATTTATGAAAGTCTGTAGCTTTTTGGTTGTTGTCTTTGTTGTTCTCCATGTCTCCGAGCCATACAATAGGACTGACCTCACATTTGAGTTGAAGATTCTTATTTTCGTGTTGGATCCTATTTCTCTTGATCTCCATATATTTCCCAATGCAAAGAAAGCTCCTCTTGCCTTTTGTATTCTTATTTTGATATCATTGTCTGTCCCTCCAACTTTGTCTATATTACTGCCAAGATATGTGTACGATTCTACATCTTGTATTGGTGTTTCTTCAAGTTCAACCCTGTTATCATTACCTGCATTTATTCTCATTATTTTTGTCTTTTCCCTGTGTATTTTCAGACCCAATTGCTGTGACCTCTCATCGAGTGTTTTCAATTTGTCCTGCATCTGATTACGGTTATGGGACAGAAGAGCCAAGTCATCAGCAAAATCCAGATCATCCAACTGCTTAGTCAGAGTCCACTGGATTCCATATCTGTTGTGTGTTGTCGATGATCTCATAACCCAGTCTATTGCTAGTAAGAAAAGAAATGGAGACAAGAGGCATCCCTGTCGCACTCCTGTTCTTATCCCAAACGGTTCTGTTAGCTGTCCTTCGTGAAGAACTCTGCATGTCATGACTTCATATGTTTTCTTTATTAAATTAATGATCTTCAGGGGAACTCCATAATGCCTCATCAATTTCCAAAGTGATTCTCTGTCTACACTGTCAAATGCCTTTTCGTAGTCCACAAATCCGATGTATAGTGGTGAATTCCATTCCAGACTTTGTTCAACTATTATTCTCAAAGTGGCTATCTGGTCTGTACATGATCTGTTTGTCGAAAACCTGCTTGTTCATCTCTCAGTTTCTTGTCTATGGACTCTTTTAATCTCTCAAGGATAATCCTGTTTAATACTTTTCCTGGCACTGATAGTAACATTATTCCTCTATAATTTGTGCACTCTTGTAAATTTCCCTTCTTGGGCAACTTAACCAGATATCCTTCCTTCCATTCTGCTGGTATCTCTTCCTTTTCCCAGACTTTACCAAGTAATTTATATAACATCTTATCTTATCATTTTATGTACAGTTTTCCTACATCTTATCCTATCATTTTCTGTATAGTTTTCCTACATCTTATCCTTTCATTTTCTGTACAGTTTTCCTACATCTAATCCTATCATTTTTTGTACAGTGTTCCTACATCTTATCCTATCATTTTCTATACAGTTTACCTACATCTTATCCCATCATTTTCTGTACAGTTTTCCTACATCTTATCCTATAATTTTCTGTACAGTTTTACTACATCTTAGCCTATCATTTTCTGTACAGTTTTACTACATCTTAGCCTATCATTTTCTGTACAGTTTTACTACATCTTAGCCTATCATTTTCTGTACAGTTTTACTACATCATATCCTATCATTTTCTGTACAGTTTTACTACATCTTAGCCTATCATTTTCTGTACAGTTTTACTACATCTTATCCTATAATTTTCTTTACAGTTACTACATCTTAGCCTATCATTTTCTGTACAGTTTTACTACATCTTATCCTATCATTTTCTGTACAGTTTTACTACATCTTAGCCTATCATTTTCTATACAGTTTTACTACATCTTGCCCTATCATTTTCTGTACTGTTGTCCTACATCTCAGCCTATCATTTTCTGTACAGTTTTACTACATCTTAGCCTATAATTTTCTGTACAGTTTTACTACGTCCTATCCTATCATTTTTTTTTACAGTGTTACTACATCTTAGCCTATCATTTTCTGTACAGTTTTACTACATCTTATCCTATCATTTTCTGTACAGTTTTACTACATCTTAGCCTATCATTTTCTATACAGTTTTACTACATCTTGCCCTATCATTTTCTGTACTGTTGTCCTACATCTCAGCCTATCATTTTCTGTACAGTTGTACTACATCTTAGCCTATCATTTTCTGTACAGTTTTACTACATCTTATCCTATCATTTTCTTTACAGTGTTACTACATCTTAGCCTATCATTTTCTGTACAGTTTTACCACATCTTATCCTATCATTTTCTTTACAGTTTTACTACATCTTAGCCTATCATTTTCTGTACAGTTTTACTACATCTTATCCTATCATAATCTGTACAGTTTTACTACATATTATCCTATCATTTTCTGTGCAGTTTTACTACATCTTAGCATATCATTTTCTATACAGTTTTACTACATCTTGCCCTATCATTTTCTGTACTGTTGTCCTACATCTCAGCCTATCATTTTCTGTACAGTTTTACTTCATCTTAGCCTATAATTTTCTGTACAGTTTTACTACCTCTTATCCTATCATTGTCTGTACAGTTTGACTACATCTTAGCCTATCATTTTCTGTACAGTTTTACTACATCTTAGCCTATCATTTTCTGTACAGTTTTCCTACATCTTATCCTATTATTTTCTGTACAGTTTTCCTACATCTTGTCCCGTTCCTGAGTAAGGCATTGTTGAAGAAACATTCCAAGAGCACATTTTATTTAGTCACAGTATTCTGATATACAGTAACTTGATTGTATTTAGTCACGGTATTCAAATAAACAATAACTTGATTTTATTTAGTCACAGTATTCAAATACACAATAACTTGATTATTATTTAGTCACAGTATTCAGCAGAGCTGGAAATCGATCAGCTGATAAATGATTATGCCGGTGATAAGGATGCCATTGGGTACACTGATGGTTCTGTAATCCGTGGTGAGAAATTTGGATGGAGCAAGCATCCGGAGTGTACACAATCAGCGCGCAACAGGAACAATTAGCATTCACACCCTTCGATATTTGCTAAAGGAGACTGAGCACCTATAGGTTTGCCCTGAGTGCAATGGCGTCGATTCTGATCAACAATAACAATAAATGCACAATAACTTTATGGTATTTAGCCACATCATTCACATTCACAATAACTTTATGTTATTTAGCCACATTATTCACATTCACAATAACTTGATGTTATTTAGCCACAGCATTCACATACACAATAACTTGATGTTATTTAGTCACATCATTCACATACACAATGTTATTTAGTCACATCATTCACATACACAATAACTTTATGTTATTTAGTCACAGCATTCATATTCACAATAACTTGATGTTATTTAGTCACAGCATTCACAATATCGCATTCACAATAACTTGATGTTATTTAGTCACAGCATTCACATACACAATAACTTGATATTATTTAGTCACAGCATTCACATACACAATAACGTGATGTTATTTAGTGACAGCATTCACATACACAATAACCTGATGTTATTTAGTCACAGCTTATGGCATTCCAAGCTGCATAGTGTCAATCATAAAAAGCCTCTATGCCAACTTTACATGTAGTGTTGGGCAGAGCAACCTAACCTTTGAGGTGAAGACAGGAGTACGACAGGGATGGCCCTTATCAACCACTCTATTTTTAACAGTCATAGACTGGGTGATGCGCCAGACAACAGAGGGCAGTCCAAGTCGGTCGATGGTCATTCTTCATGCCGCACCCTAACTCTTGTTTATACTTTGCATCTCAGCCTTTACTGTTCTCCGCCAGATTATCTTTGGTCTGCCTCTCTTTCGCCGTCCATCTGGGGTCCATAGCATAGCAATTCTGGTGATATTGGAATAGTGTGTCCTGTTATTAATGTTTATGCATTTCACTTATCGTCCCACTGCTATTGCCTCATGGATTATGTAATTGGCGACTAATGTGGGATTATGCAGGGTGTAGGCAGCCGCATCGTGTAAAACCCATTATTACATTAACCACTGCTGCAAAGGGGATCAGCAGCAGAGATGGTTATGTAAGGGGGAAACATGGAGATGGATGAATGATACATTTCGCTTATTCTCTGCCTCCCTGTCACGCGCCCACAATCTCTGTCTTTCTCTGGCTCATTTTTTTCTGTCCCTGACACACATACTTTCTTATACCACAAACTCAGATGCTGTTATGCTACACCTTCCTGTGGCATCCCCCACCCCCTCAGCTCGTCTTCTTCTCATACTGTCGTGTTATCGCACACATTAACGTTTAAACAGATGAGATCTACGGCCTAAAATATCTTGCGGCACCCGACCATTTTTGTGTGTGTGTCGGTTATATTTGAAATGCAATATGCAAACATGCGTCAATTGCTTAGAATCTATTGCATGGAAACAATTACTACTATTTTATTGTATATATCTGTATTAATATCTCCATCGTGGGATATGCGTGTCATATGTTTAAAGACTGCATAAGGTAGATTAATATGTAAGTATATTATTTAGAGTAATGCTAACAGCTGTCTTTCGCGACTCACCTGTCTTTATCTCTCTATATATACCTTAATCTTTTTTTTTTTTTTTACATTCTCGGTATCATTGCCTGTTCCATCCAAGATGTTTCAACGATCTTTACTTAAAAGATGTTACTTAATAACTTTTTAAACATCTACTTATTGTATTTACATAGTTCTTGGCCTTGGATGAAAGTTTATTATATTAATAATTCTTCTTTACTTGATTGGGGAAGGGGGTTGTGAAGTAAAGGATACTTTTTTTTTAAAAGGAAAAGGAAAGAAAGCGGACTAGCTTCAGATTTGCCTTCGCTCATCCCCCGTTTTGGTCAACCTTGTTCAACCTAATTGTGGGATCATTTAGTGTAATTTTTATCTTCAGTTTTGTGCTGTATTCAAATAGATATTTTTGCTATTGGTGGTAATTTAGCACTGGTAAATAATAGAGTGTGTAGGAAACAGTAGGACACATGTGTTCCTGAGATACTGCAGCCGCTCAGCTTACTTATAAATCAGTGGGGCTGACATTGAGTGTCCTGTGAACTATGGCCTGTGTTGTTCCAATATGCAGGCCAGACGAATGGAATGTTCATACTTCTACATTTAACGAGGAAGGAGTTCCACTATACAGAATCTCTCAGTGCGTAAACTTGTATCGCGCCAGTGATCTGCTAAACGACACATTTAGCTGTGTGACTGCTGTTATTATTTCAGTCACTTCACAAGATGTGCTGGGGAAAATGTCGCATAAGATGTGAAAATGTTTGAGGTGATTGCAAATGTTTCTAGTGATGTTGTGCCGTTGGTGTTGCTAAACCCTGACTTTATAACGCTAGCGACGTCACCTCAAGGCTGGTCAAAAAGATGTGCCAGGATAACTGGAACGATTTTTTTTAAAGTGCTTTCTTGGCATTGACTAAATCGTGTCTCCCTTCTGATCAATTTCCAAATGAAAAGTTTGACTGGTCCTCGCGCCTGACTCTTTGATTGCCAGTTTTGAATCCCCCCCCCAAACAAAAAAAGTGACTGTAAAAGCCGTTACAAGCAGTGATTCTGCCTGACAGTGATTTCTTCGTTGTCCGTAGCTAGATTGTTGTGTGCAACACTGTCTTGTGTAAATAATTGTTACAGAGTTATACGCACCGACTGATCTGTTGATTCGTCGCTGGAATAGTCCACATTTACACCATCGCACTTCTCTCGGAAACGATTAAAGTCTGTTGGAAGAATTTGTTTCGGAAATAGAATGGAACAGAATTATTGTTAACAGTCATGTGCGTTGTTTATTTTCATGTTACAACAAATGATGTTACATACAGTCAGACATTGAGAGCATGTCTTGTTTGCATTGTGTCTCTTTCTCATATCCAAGAGAATAATAATTTGGGAGTAATTATATTGTTTTCTGGAGGAACGAAAGTCTAAATACTGATCTGAGCGATATTCTTCTCTCCCTCTCTCTCTCGTCCGTTCCCTCTTTCCCACTCACACACAAACAAGCTGCAACGAAACATAAGGTGACGGCCTGTCACAATTGAGGCCAAAAGGACCATTTGCCCCAGGCCTCATATTAATGGAGGGCCTGAACTGTAGACTTTTGACGTCATCTTTGGCATTTCTTCGCTTTAAAAAAAAAAAGAAAGAAAGAAAAAAAGGTGTATGAATGTACTATCTCTCTCATCAGACATTAACTATCTTCACTTCTTGGACATGTTTTTAAAATATACCGAGAATTTAAAAAAATGAAGTGGCCTGGCCCTGTCTCGATCTCTGAAACGGACTTAATATTTAATAATACTTAAATGTACTTATGAATTCCTTTTGCCCTTCACAGTCTGCATTCATCATCATCATCATTATTATCAATACCTCCATCATCATCACCCTTCAGCTCCCTGAGGAGTATAAGCCTTCAGCAACCTCATATCAAGCCTTCCAGTCACGTGACAACATGTCCATCTCGTCTGTAATCCTTTCATATCTTTATCCAGTTCCTGTCTTCCTGCATTGTTCGGTCTCCCTCAATTTCTCTTGCTGTGGGGGGATTCCAGAACAAAGGCTGCATTGTAATGCTATCAGCAGACGTCTTCATTATGTCCTATCTAATGATTACTAACGTGTTCCACTGGTACTTATCTAGTTCTTGTCATCAGTTTGACATCAAGCCTTCACGTCCCGTGCCATCCATTCAAGGTTTTTCCCGCATCTTTGTCATCTCTGTCGATCTCCAATCCTCCTCTCCAAGTGTTTTTCTGCCTCTTTTTCTCATACTCTGGGGATTCTAGAATAAAGGCTGCCTTGTTATACTGTCAGCTGGTTTCCTTATTGTGTGTCTTATCCCACGACGGCGTCTTCTTATCACATTTTGTTCCACTGCTATATTGTTGTTGTTGTTTTTTCCCATCAGTTCCACGTTAGTGATCTTGTCATTCTATTTCAGTACTTTGCTCTAAGTAAGCACCTACTTAGAAAAGTATGTAACTTCTTGGTTTTGTTTTTGGTGTTCTCTGTGTATCTTCATCTTCTTCTTTAATCCTTAGCCACCGACTGTCAAAGCAGTCAGTGGCCATCACGCCTGGTGGCGTCTTGTAGGGCAGCAACAAACTGCTTCCACTTTGCTCGGTCGGCGGCCATCCTTCGTGCAGTGCCCCAGCTCTGGTTCATTCTTTGCATCTCGGCCTCCACAGTTCTCCGCCAGGTTGTTTTTGGTCGGCCTCTCTTTCGCTTTCCTTCAGGGGTCCATATCATAGCAGTTCTTGTGATGGCATCAGGGTCTGTTCTGAGGACGTGGCCAACCCAATTCCAGCGTCTGCCAACTTTGATGGTGTGCATGTCATCTTGGTTGCTCTGAGTAAGAAGTTCTTGGTTGGTGATGGTATTCGGCCAAAAGATTCAGAGAATTTTCCTTAGGCAGATTGTGTGGAAAGAGGACAACTTCGACATTTCCTTCTCTGTTACTCTCCAGCATCCCGTACCATAGAGAAGCACAGAAAGTACACAGCTCTCATATAATCTTAATTTGGTGTTTGTACTTTACTTATAGGACTTCCAGATGTTGTTTAGACTAGCAAAGGCAGTTCTCGCTTTATTCATTCTGTTATTGATGTCTTTGCTTGTTCCGCCGTCTGATATTACTATGCATCCTAGGTTTGTAAATGTGTCTGTCTGTTCCAGCTTCTGGTTCCATATTGTTATGGGCTCAGGATTGCCCACATTGGGTGTCATGACCTCAGTTTTCTTAAAATTGATGTTCAGACCTACCTGCTGGCTATATTTATTCAGTTTTTTTTTTTTTTTTGGTCTCCGTGTATCAGAGCCACACATTAGGACTAACTTGATATATGATGAGTTGAATATGTCTCAAATGTCTTCGAGTTCTTGATTGTTTCTTAATTGACAGGTTCCATAGATCAACCGTGAGCAAGCTGGAATAAGAATCTCATTCATTTATGTCATTATCCACAGAAACTACAACATATGAAGTTATCTGTCACCAATAATGGAAGCATGTGTCTTTTCTTTCTCTATTTTAAAAAATATTTTTTTATTTTCAAAACACATTCTCCAAGACTGACATCCGCTCGCCTTTGACTGCTGACTCAGTGACTTCATTTCTCCATGATACGACCCTCGAGATTCGAGGAGAAAATCCATATGTCCATTCTCTGTCCAGCCCTGTCTTTTCAGTTGACATCAATTGTTCAGATTGAAGCCAAAAAAAGAAATGACCACTTCCCACCATCACCCCCAGGATTATCTGTTTCATTGCTGTCTTAACCATAAAAATGCTTGACATGGGTCAATGTCTCACTCACTCACTCACTCACTTACACACACACACACTCTCTCTCTCTCTCTCTCTCTCTCTCTCTCTCTCTCTGTATGTGAGAATAAATGAAATCAGTATAAAAGATGAGAGAAAGGAAGGGCAGAATGTCAGACGGGCCTGCGTGCCCAATTCTCAACCCTTTGAAAATAAAGTTCGTTCGTTCGTTCGTTCTCTCTCTTAGATCTCTGTGTATTTCGTTCACTCGTCTTCACTGCCCATTCCTGGTTAGAACTGGACTAGTTACAACGATTTATTGGCTTCTTGTATCATATTTGTGGACGGTGGACTGGTTTTGTAATCACGAGCAACTGACTGGACTAGAATCAGGCACTCTCACGACGGAACCTGAACCCTTCCACCATCTCTTCCTTTTTTTTTTTTTAATCTTTTTTTTTCCGTACTTTAAAAAATCCATTTTTCTGTCTTTAGGTCGTGCGTTCATTCCCTCTCCCAGTTTTCACATCATCACACTCATGAAATCCGGCGTGATTTAGAGATGAGAAACGTTAGGTCTGTGAGACGTATGGATACGTTTCGTGTTGTGTGTGTGTATGTGTTGACTGTTTCAGTTTCTACGACAAGAACGGGCGAGAACACAAGATCACTGTCATTCATATTACTTTTTGTGTGTGATTTTTAAAATATTTTTGTTTGAACTTGAAGACTGGACAACATTATCTCGGTACTTATTTGTGTAACTTTCATTGATGCATCGGATCAGTTATATTTATTTTCATTAACATGTGCATTTTGTGATCGACTTAGAAATTAATGAATTACAAGTTTCTCGAATTTAGAGTGTAAGGAATTTAAAATGTAAGGGCATGTCGAGTGGTGAGCGTAATTCATCTCATCTCATAATCGGAACCTCTTCTACCCCGTGAAACGAGGTGTAGAGGGGACCCAAGTGCACAAGGCCCATGGGCAGGACATGTAATCGAAGTGACTTGGCAAACAGGTGATTAGCCCATTGTGCGATCCTCTGCGTGTTTAAAAAAAAAAATTTGATATACAATATAAACACAAAATTTTCCCTTTACATTAAATAAATAGTTTAATAATGAAGAAATGTCTTTTATGACAGTCATAAGAGAATGTCCACTTGGAAGTCCTCATTTAGTTCCATTGAACTTTATATTTGGTCCTTTTATTATATCATCCACAGGCAGGTGTAGAATATTATGTACAGACAACACATTACTTTTCTTAGCCAGTCGTAATTATTTTATTTATATGGGAAAACTGGCACGTAATTCCAGGAAACAGAAGCAAGAAAATAAAGAAGTTTTTGGATAATGCTAGTATATTGAGGTGAGCCAAAATTGTAAGAACATTTGGGACATATAAAGAGATAACATACTGATATAAGCCATAAAACAAGAACTGAGTGGCAAGGAACATCAAGAGATAGTCTTTCAGAGTATGTAATCAAAGCGAGATACAAAATGTTTGACATCATAACAAATATGTATGTTATTGTTGTGATCTCTGTCATTGTACATATCTGTGTATTATTGTTGAGATCTTAGTCATTGTACATATATGTGTATTATTGTTGAGATCTTAGTCATTGTACATATCAGTGTATTATTGTTGAGATCTTAGTCATTGTACATATCAGTGTATTATTGTTGAGATCTTAGTCACTGTACATATCAGTGTATTATTGTGTATTCAGTGTATTGATCTTAGTTGAGATATTATTGTTGAGATCTTAGTCATTGTACATATCAGTTGTTGAGATCTTAGTCATTGTACATATCAGTGTATTATTGTTGAGATCTTAGTCATTGTACATATCAGTGTATTATTGTTGAGATCTTAGTCATTGTACATATCAGTGTATTATTGTTGAGATCTTAGTCATTGTACATATCAGTGTATTATTGTTGAGATCTTAGTCATTGTACATATCAGTGTATTATTGTTGAGATCTTAGTCATTGTACATATCAGTGTATTATTGTTGAGATCTTAGTCATTGTACATATCAGTGTATTATTGTTGAGATCTTAGTCATTGTACATATCAGTGTATTATTGTTGAGATCTTAGTCATTGTACATATCAGTGTATTATTGTTGAGATCTTAGTCATTGTACATATCAGGATATTATTGTTGAGATCTTAGTCATTGTACATATCAGTGTATTATTGTTGAGATCTTAGTCATTGTACATATCAGTGTATTATTGTTGAGATCTTAGTCGTTGTACATATCAGTATATTATTGTTGAGATCTTAGTCATTGTACATAACAGTGTATTATTGTTGAGATCTTAGTCGTTGTACATATCAGTGTATTATTGTTGAGATCTTAGTCGTTGTACATATCAGTGTATTATTGTTGAGATCTTAGTATTTGTACATATCTGTATGTTATTGTTATGATCTCTGTCATAGTACATATCTGTATGTTATTGTTATGATCTCTGTCATGGTGTGACGGTATTTCTACCCCTGATTTGCAGTAGTGGTCCAACAGTGGCCAAAACTCAAGAGTATCTAATATGGGCTTCTAAGGTATCTGCCTTCGCACAAGATTACTCTTGGCAGAGATGTAGATAGAAGCGTGATGACACTTGTATTACACAGGGAGTCTTCACATTCAGAATAAACGAGAACAATACTGCTTTGGCTGAGTATGTTAACTCTGTAATTCTGCCGACGCTTTTGTGAAGGATTTAAGCACTTTTTAAGTTCAGCTCGTTTAATCCCCCCACCCCTGATTTACTCAGTGGAATTCTATTATTTTAGTATAGCTCTGTTTAGAGTGTGTGTAGTAAGTTGACTGAGACAAACATGCAGTAACTTTAAAATGATTAAATCGAAGTTAAATTTGTAACATTACAAATAACAAAATTTAATAATCACTTTAGGTTTTAACAGTTGGAAATAATTTGAATAGTTATGTATCAAGAAAAGTTATCATCACAGTCTTTGTGAGATGTTACAAGACGTTCAAGTGGCAGCAAATATTTGAACTTAGCTGCCAATGACGGTTCTGCTCCTTCTTATAGGTTTGTTCTTTTCACTCTGCTCGCGCTCGTCCTTGATCAAGGTTGTCGTGGGTAGCTCGTTTCCCAGAAACGTCAAGGAGAGTCTACCACGTGGATCCTTCGTCTTAAAGCTTATGCCACGATTCCCTTCTTGTTCCAGAGATAGTACTTTCTCCTGGTACCACCAATAACTATGGTAAAAGAAAAGAACGAAACGCTCTTCTGAGTATGGCGTTTTCCACCCCATAGTTATGGGTTCCTATCTTCACATACCACGATGAGAATTAAATTTAATCCCTCGGGATAAAACTTTCTTTACATTTAAATAGAATAGCTTTAGCTTTACATGACATTTAAATAAAAAGTGTAATAATACAGATAGAGTCTGTTTACATATACATCTCCACTGATTGAAAAGTGTTCACAATATAAATTGAATATGTTTTCATTTATGTTTTACACTGATTGAAAAGTTTGAAACTTCCATTACTTTAAAATGAATATTTTAACAAAGACATTTACACTGGTTTAAAGCTTGAAAACTTACATTAATTTTAAAGTGACTATGTTTATAGGGACATTTACACTGCTTTGAAAATGTAAGTACAAGTATTATACTTAGAATGTCCATCATTTCTTTCACCTTTCCCTCCCTGCTCCATAGGGAACCTGGAACTACTTTATGCTTTTAGTTCTCTTTACGAAACTATCAATAAAGCAATCAGCAGCCCGTGCAGTGGTGGTTCATGAATCATCATTCTATATGCTGAGGTTGCCAGCCTCAAATGACTTTGACATCCACAAGAGATTTTCACACATTAAAACTCACATGGTAATATATATATATATATATATATATATATATATATATATATATATATATATATATATATATATATATATATATATATATATATATAATATATATATATATATATATATATATATATATATTAGTTCACATGTTAGTAATCTTGGCTCACAGACGTTTTTGCTCAGAGGAATAAAAGAGACGAGTCGGTCTCTTACACGCTCTGGGGTGTCTTTAATTTGACAATAGATTTCCTCTCTGACTCCGTGTGTGTCTTCAGTTTCCTAGTCCCGGTGTTACTTGTTAAAATGTAGAGATTTCCTGTGCTTTGTAAGTCTAATTTGGTTCTCCAATAAAAGGTCCGGTTAAAAAAAGGAATTATGAATCTAGTCTTCACTCTGGCGGGGTCTGATGTTATCTTGGCGAGTGTGAAATCTACAGTGAAATAAAACTGCGAAAATGGTCAGACTATATTCCTATCTTCCCACGCACTGTTGTTATGAATCTAATCAGAAAGATCCAATCATTTCCAATCATGCAGATAAGGTGTGATATTTTAAAAATAGTCCCACGTGAAATAAGGTGCGTGCCTGCGAAGGTCATGTATTACCATATATGGACATCTGACGCCTTGCATACACTCTCATGGGCAGATCGGTAGACACACATGACAACATGGGTAAGCTGTAATACTTATTACGTTATTAGAAAGTAATGTTGTCATAACAAGTCGACCCGAAAGCGATTATGTCACACGTGTCTGCCCACATGTGTCACACAGACAGTAATCTCGTTATATGTTGTATGAGTACGCAAAAACTCCGTGTTTGCCCATCTGGGTTACCAAACGAGTCATCTTATCAGCGGTTCAATCTAAACACGCCGGCGCTCATCTTATCTCAGTTGCTCACCGCAAGCTAGGATGACCGGGTAACAAACTGGTGACATCACAGAGAGGAGGGTCAAATGATTTGATAAAATCAAATATCTGCTACTTAGCAGAAAAATAACGACGTAAGAAAGAAAGAAAGAAAGAAAGAAAAAAAAAGAGATAAAGAAAGAAAAGTGCGATACTTGAGAGCACATAATAAAAATCAGTACCACAAATATACCGATACTGCCGGAAAGAACCAGAGATCGTGATGAGTTCGTCCATTTCGTCACACATAGGACAAACCTGTATGTTATTGTTGTGATCTCTGTCATTGTACAAATCTGTCTGTTATTGTTGTGATCTCAGTCATTGTACATATCGGTGTATTATTGTTCAGATCTTAGTCATTGTACATATCAGTATGTTATTGTTGCGATCTCTGCCAGTGTACATATCTGTTTTTTATTGTAGTGATCTCTGACATAGTACATATATGGATGTTATCGTTGTGATCTGTCATGTTTATATATGATCATCATCATCTCAACCCATAACCCGTCATGGGTCGTAGGGGTGCCATGGTGGAAGCATCAGCAGACAGGGTCCTCCACTGCTCGCTATTCTCAGCAATGCGTACAAGTGTGGAGAAACCGTGTCCTGCCCATTCTTTGATGTTATCAGCCCAGGATTCTCTTTGCCTTCCTCTTCTCCGTTTACCTTCGACTGTTCCCTGGAGGATCGTTTTCGAAAGGGAGTCATGACGAGTTACATGCCCAAACCAGGCAAGCTTTCGACGTTTCACTATTGACAAAAGTGGTTCTTGATGGCCTGCATAGGTGTTTATCTTCTCTCTAACATAGACATTTGTTTTGTGCTCTTTATAGCAAATGCGCAAAATTCTTCTATAACATTTATGCTCGAAAGCCTGAATCCTTCGCTCCGTATCTGCAGTGAGTGTCCAGCCCTCACACCCATATAAGAGAATAGATAATACAAGTGATTTGTATAATTTGATCTTCACAGGAAAACTGATGTTACTTTTCCAGATCACATTCAACCTTGTCATGGCAGCTGAGGCCATCTCAAGTCTTGTCTTGATTTCTTTATTTGATCTTCCATCACTACATATAGTGGACCCGAGATATTTAAAGGTGTTAACTTCTTCTAACGTTTGCCCATTTAACGTAATGTTGGTCGGAACATGTTTCTTATGGCTATTCACCAATATCTTGCTTTTTTCTATATTAATTTCCATCCCATATGTTCTTGTTACTTTCTCCAGTCTAGAGGTAAGGTCTTGAAGTTCTGATTCTGTTCCAGCTATCAGATCAATATCATCAGCAAAACGTAGATTACACAGAGGTCGGCCTCCAAACGATATGGTCCCCCGTCGAACAAGTGTTTCGGCCCTATACTCCTTTACACTCTAAGGGGGGCGGGCCCACTTGGGTCATGACTCCCAAGTGTCTCAGCCTCCTGTTGTCTTGTATCGAAAATGAACCCATTTCACTTTGGTAGCTGTAGCAAATGTAATTTTTGCTGGGGAGGTTAAGATGTTATACCTAACAAGAAAGATAGTTGTGTCTGTGTTAACTGTGTGAGGTCAAGCACATGTAGGTCCCTGACTATAAAAAGAATGATGATGATGATGATAATAATATATTGATCAGGGAACCTAACGCTACCTCCCTAGATCTCACACAGTCCGTATTTTGATTCTAGTGGCTGGTGTATGATGTCTCTAGTGTCTAGGGGTGAAATGAAGATGATGGTACATCAACACAATACACTTTAACTCACTATAATAAAATGAATAAGACAGTGGTTAAAGTTTTCTTTTAAAATTTGAATGTTTTTTTTTCTTTATGCAATTTAATCTGCCTGTCCCGCCAACTTCTTTTGGACAAGTCTTTGAAAATGAGGAAATATATTTACATGTAATGTTTTAACTAAAAATATGGACTCTTGGTCCAATGAATATATGTTAATATAGAGTTCCTGTAGGTGTATTCACAGACTAATACTTTAATAGTTGCTAGTGATTGTCATTTGTTATGAGGAGCTGTTGTTTTCATCAAGCCCCATATAATTCAATGTTATTTTGATAGGAACTAGTTTCTTAGGATGAAATGTCAGAGGTCCCAGCTGATAACGTTTCACCTGGGATTCTTGATCGGTCGAATATAAGTCAGTATATCAATGTAGAGACAATGTAGATCAGCACCCACACGTAAGCTCCTTCAGGCTATCAGCTGACAGCTTAAACTTTATAATGGAGACTTTACACCCACTCATCAGGTTTCCTGTCACCGGATGGTAACAGGAAATAAAAACTCTGCAATAAAAAGACACCCTGGCCTTTTCAACCTGATCACAACTTCTTATCCCTATATATATACATGACAGTATGGGGTCAGCCTCTTGTGCATTCATGTGCATCAGCCCCTAATTTATGACTCACACCCTTCTGTGACCACAGCACAGGTCCCTATGGCAGATACGCCCCTGTACTTTTACATAGTTTGCTTCAATGCAATAACGTGGAGTAACCACATCTCCTTTTATATGATTTTTTTCTTTTCTTTTGTAACTTATAAACGCTCTAGGCATGTTGAAAAGTGTTCATAGAACACAGGGGCTTCCTAACATTTCCAATTCAAATATTAATACAAAATCATAATAATATGCAACAGTCAAATACAGTTCAATGTGAGGACTCAATAATGTTTGCTTCCGGCATGTCCTTCACTTTTCCACAGCAGTATCTGACTTTTTCAGTTTTAATCAAGCATGTAAATACATAAAGCATTCTTACCACTAGTTCAAAGAAATATGTCACAAATAACGTTGACTGGCAAAGAATATGGCCTCAGTTTTGCTCTGCCCCGTCCAGATAGTGAATTAGTAGTTAATTTTACAAGTTATCACATCTGATCTCAACGTAGTTGTTTGAATAAAATTTTCTACTCAAATGGCCACGAGACCACTATGCCTCTTGCCAATATCTATTAGAGCCGACCAATGAAAGCAGGCACTACTACAACTTTTTGAATTTAGTTTGAAAAAAAAAAAAAATTCCAAACAAACTATGTGCCTCGTAGTCCATTGGTCAGTCTGCGTTAGTTATGCCAATAGAAAAAGATGTTTCGTTTTAGTTAACAATTTTCCTATCTCTCCCCTTTTACTCCTATACTCTTATACCAACTAATAGAATTTGAATTTACTACAATGCCTCTTTTTTTTAAACTAGCGTCCCCAATAACGTTATGTGTAACGAGCAAGAACAACAGTCTGTCCGGTCAAGCGTTCTTAGACATTTAGTAATTTCTCAATAACTTGGCTAATACTTGGACTACCATATTTTTTAAAACATATTTTTGCTCAGGGGACTCTAAGCTATACTACCATATGATTTTTATGGTCAGTTTCAGTATGGTTTAGATTTTCAATTTTGTCACTGTCAATCGTCAAATATAAATTTTACACAAGTCGGCCATCTTCCCCCGTCTCTAACATTTTCCTCACTATTCAAATAAACCAACTAGTTTGAGTGACGTCAGAATATTACCGCTAGGAGGAAATGAAAAATTGTCTGTGTGTTTGCCTCTGCTGGCTTTGCCCACAGAGTGTATATATTAAAGAGACCGCGTGCAGAGCGAAGAGGGGTTTTTCAAAACTTTGGTAGTGTTTTGCGTTAATTATTACAATCGTCTCATTCTTACTACTGAGAACTGTCCGAATTACTACAAATGTTAGTGTTAAAGTTAACATATTACGTTAATTCAAACGCCAGTTTGGTCTCACAGTTCTGGCAAGTCGTTAATTACAAGCTTTTCCCCCGTTTCGTGCAGCAGATCGGCGAGATGTTAAAAGGTTTTTTGTACGTTTTCGAAACCGAAACTAAAACGTGTTAGATTTTTACGGCGGGTCATTTTCTTAGTATTCCCACTGCACAAAAGGCATCGCCCTACTGGCGTTGAAGATGAAACCAGTCAGACACCTGAGGGCTGGGGTATTTATTCATCCTAGGACTAAAATCTTACTGAAATAAGCGATTATCTCACAGATTTTACTACAGTAGCAACTTTAAAATCCACAACTCCGCCAGCCGTGGAGGCAACTGTGAAAGTAACCAAAGAGAAGACAAATTATTCCGTTCGTTCCGCCGCACACCACGACTAGGGACAGACACTGACACACCTGCACGAAGTCGACGAGGCTAGCCACTGCGCGCTAGCAACTGTAATTCTGTGCCCAACCCCTCATATAAACACGCCGCGTGTTGCCCGTCCGTCACATCCCTTTCACCAGCACACCGAAAAACTCAGCGTATTGTGGACTTAGACAAATTCCTGATGTTTTCTGTACCGCAGAGTTTACTGTCCTGAGTTCCATAGCCCATTGCGGTTGTTCCACAGCCAGCATGATGCCCTTTCCACAGTTTCACTAAGCCTCTTCAGTGCCCTTGTTCTCGACTGTCCCCTCAGTCCCACCAGTTTCAATAAATCATACACTGATGCAGCCACGAGCCCTCTTGCACCCACCTCAACAGCCATGACCCTTGCAGTGAACCCATCGTGTCTCACATCTGAGGCCAGATCACAATACTTGGCCGCTTTGAACAAATGTTGCTCTTCCAATCTGGATTCAAATGGCACGGTCAGTTCAATCAATATAACCTGGTGCGATGATGAAGAATGCAGCACTATATCCGGCCGTCTTCGAGATTTCCTGATACTCTCTGGATATGCCCCTCGTCCAGGTAGGTCTACCGCCATCTCCCAGTCATTTGCACAGTCAAGGAGAGATGGTACACTGCCACCTGATTTACTCGGTTTTGGGTGTGCTGATTTTCCTGCTCTCAGAAAGTATGTGTTTGCGGTGTTTGGCCTGACATTGCTATTCGCCTTCATCCTTGCCAGATCTATTGTCGCAGCCAGCTCATTTAGCACTTTGTTGTGGCGCCATGTGTATCGCCCTTGCCCTAATGACGCCTTGCAAGCTGAGAGCACGTGTTCAAGTGTCTGCCTCCCATGGCACAGGGGCACTGCTCATCATCCGACTTTCCCCATCTCACAAGGTTTGTGACCGATGGCAGGAGGTCATACATTGATCTAACAACGAAGCTGAGCCTAAGAGGTGCCATATGCCATATATCATTTAATGTCAAGGACCTTTGCAGGGCTCCTTCCCATGTAGTCCATTGGCCTTGTTGGGCCTGCTGCACTGCTTTTTGCAACCTTTTATCATTCTCAGCTCCTCGTATCTCCTGAACTACCATGTCTCTGCGCTCCCTGCTTGATGCCTTGGACCACCAGCGGATGTCTCCATAACCAAATTCCCGTCTATTCGTTTGTGTGTATCCGATTACCTCCCTCAGTTTGAGCGACTCTTGGGCAGCATCAACAGCTTCTTCCACTCTCCACTTTCTTCCCGTTTTCAGTGTGGGCTGAATGGATTTAACCACATCATCTGCTGACTCGCGTAGCATCATTGCAAGCCTTGCCTTTCCAACTTTGTACTCTTCAACAACCGACTTGAAATGAAGCAGAAGTTTTGACTTTTTGCAGTACAGTGCTACATCTGACAGACCTGGTGGTACCCCTAGCCATTTCCTCATGAACTTGTTGACCTTCTGCTCTATAGCTTACACTGTACTTGTGCTTATTTCATATGTAAGCAGTGGCCACAGCAACTTTGGTATCAACATGAACTGGAGGCACCACAGTTTGAATTTTCCTAGGAGTTTGCTTTGGTCTATGATCTGTAGCCCTCTGCCTGCCATTTCTATTGTCTGTTGCACTGCCTTCGAGTCTTTTAATGAGGCATCTTACACCCTGCCAAGACTTTTAACAGGTTCCTCAATGACAGTAGGGATTCTTTGGTTAGAAACCATGAATATGACCTCTGCTATCTTCCCTTTTCTGACTGATAGGCTTCTCGACTTCTTGGGTTTGAAGCTCATTCTGCACCAGCTGACTAGTTCATCCAGGCGTGCTAACATCCTCCGGGCCTGATGTTCATCTGATGTCAGAATTGTTGTGTCATCCATGAATGCTTTGAGCGGTGGCATGTGACACATTCCACTGAGCTTTGGACCTATAGCCATTCCTTCAGTCGCATTGAGGATTACCTGCATAGCCATCACGAATAGTATCGGAGAGATGGTACATCCCATCGCAATTCCAACTTCAAGGCCAATCCACTTCGTTGTGTACTCTCTGGTTGAAAATCTGACAGAGAACCCTGCGAAATACAGCTTCAGCATTGCTGCAATCTCTTGTGGAGCATGATACATTTCTAGGGCCTGCCACAACATCTGGTGTGGAACGAATCCATAAGCATTTGCTAGATCCAACCAGATTATATGGAGGTTTGTTCTGTCAGACTTTGCCTTTTGAATTGTTTCCCAGATCATTGTGGCATGCTCTAGACATCCTGGTGTACCTGGGATACCTCCTTTCTGAATGGTAGTGTCAATGTACCCATTTGGCAGGAGGTATGTAGTGAGCCTTTTCGCTATCACTGAGAAGAATATCTTCCACATTAAGTAGTGAGATTGGCCTGAACTGACTGGTCTGTGGAATTTTGTTCCTTCGGGATGTAGACTCCGTTCGCCTTTCTCCATTCCTTGCTTACAAGTTTGGTTTTCCACGCATTCTTCAGTAAATGGAGCAGTCGTTTGAGCACCTCAGGGCATCTCTTATACACAACATATGGAACACCATTAGGACCTGGGGCTGACTTGCACCGAGCTTTCTGGACAATGCTTTCTACCTCTTGCATCGTTGGGGGCTTGGTGTTAAATTCAGCTCCTTCTATTCTACACAAGCACCCGTTTATAAAAGTCTAGCTTTTTGGTTGTTGTTTTTGTTGTTCTCCATGTCTCAGAGCCATACAATAGGACTGACTTCACATTTGAGTTGAAGTTTCTTATTTTCGTGTTGGACTTGATTTCTCTTGTCCTCCATATGTTTCCTAATGCAATGAAAGCTCCTCTATATTTCATTATATAGATGTGTATTTTATTGTGATAATTATATCATTGTGTCAATCTGTATGCGTTTGTTATGATCTATGCCGTTATATACGAGTACATCTGTATGTTCCTGGCGTCATCTGTTTAATTCTATAGATATTTACATTATTGGGGGGGTTTTTTCATGATCATACTAATGGTGGCTATCTAAATATTATTTTAGTCAACACCGCATTGTAGATATGTCGAGGTGGTATTCTTCGCCAGGTTTTGGTTGTTTTTAACTTGTCTCGTCTTTAGATGTCGGTGGATGCTGTGAACTCTGCATATATTTGGTTGTTGTTCTCATTTTGTATTCGACTATTCGTTTCTAGCACATATCTGATGTTCAGCTTAGACAGATTCGGCTACTCTGTTTTGGTCCATTCAGCGGTTCTGTTTTGATACATTCAGCGGTTCTGTTTTGGTACATTCAGCGGTTCTGTTTTGATACATTCAGCGGTTCTGTTTTGATACATTTAGCGGTTCTGATTTGATACATTCAGCGGTTCTGTTTTGGGACATTCAGCTGTTCTATTTTGGTACATTCAGCGGTTCTGTTTTGGTACATTCAGCGGTTCTGTTTTGGTACATTCAGCGTTTCTGTTTTGATACATTCAGCGGTTCTGTTTCAGTACATTCAGCGGTTCTGTTTTAGTACATTCAGTGGTTCTGTTTTGATACATTTAGCGGTTCTGATTTGATACATTCAGCGGTTCTGTTTTGGGACATTCAGCGGTTCTATTTTGGTACATTCAGCGGTTCTGTTTTGGTACATTCAGCGGTTCTGTTTTGGTACACTCAGTGGTTCTGTTTTGGTACATTCAGCGGTTCTGTTTTGGTACATTCAGTGGTTCTGTTTCGGCACATTCGACTTTCCGATTCTGCACAGTCGGTCGATCTCCTTTATGACCATTTTAAGACTGATATTTATCCTGTCGGCTGTTATACATTTTATGTCCTTACGTCTCTTTACTTGCATTGATATAATGTATTACAGTAAACCTGAGTATAATTGTTCTCGTTGTAACTTAATTTGAATAAAACCTCCAACATTCTGTTGTAAAGATTAAGAAGAGGAGAAAGATTAATAACATACTCATTACCAACAATCCTTTATTTACAGTAGTACTGTATGTATCCTTTAGATGGCGTTGGATAGTCTCTATTAATCGCTCAAATTCGAATCGTTATCTTTTGCTCCCTAATCGGGGATGAATAACGTCTATTAAATAAAGTGTGTCTATTAAATAAAGTGTATTAAGCCAAAAGGCAAATGCCTGTTTTTAAACTGTTGCATGTTCTTTCATTTAGAATGTTTTATACGGCATATTTTTTTTTTTTTGCTAATTGTATAATACTTGGCTATTTCTCCTGTATTTCTCCCCCTTATCTTTATCATTCGGATAAGCGGACATTCGGCATAAACGGACAGACAGTACGTATCAACTCAGCGTGTGCTGCACTTTTTATTAATGGTCTCATGTGCTGACCAATGACTGCTTTATCTCCAAGAATTTCTCGTTCTTTCTAGAGCTAAAGCTACATACTGACGTCATGTGCCGCAATAACAGACCATCACGTGCTCTGACTTCCCTGTATTAGTGTGATCACAGTCACAAGGGACGGTCCTTCCACTTGAAACCTTGGAGATGGCCCATCACGACCCTGCCAGGGCGAACACAATGGAAGATTTTTTTTAAAAAATGACCCCTTAGGCTTTGTCCGTTACGCGTGCGGTTATCTCTGGACTCACAAAGCAAACAGATCGGCAGGGATGACAGTACGGACAGACGAACACTATGACGTCTTAGTTATCAGGAGCCTGCATTGATTATTTTTATCCGATAGTTTTTCATCACATTTTAAAAGTATTTCCCCTTTGCTTACTTACTTAGTTGTTCCCCTTCTACCGTGAGGTGTAAAGGTTTCTTCCCCTTTGCTCGCTTGTTTATTCTGTCCCTTCCATCTTGTATATTTAATTTAATTAATTTATTGTTTGGCTTATTTTCGTCCTTAATTTTTAAAAATAAATGTGTCTTGGTAAGGTCATTGGATTATTTTCACAACCACTACCATTCCTCATTTTTTTTTCGTCGGCTACCAGATCATTTGACAGATCAGTCCGTGCCTTACGCCAGTCCCTTTTTTTAAAATCCTATTAAAATGATAAACGAGATCGCGTCACGCATCAGTCTAGCCAGCTGCGAAAGTGGGTACCTGACTTTGCTCTTGAGTTAAGGAAGGCAAATGTAGCGAGGACGGGAACTCGTCACCTCACTTCACGAAACCGAGACCTAGTGTAGGTGAAGTCTTTAACACGTTGCTCCACTACGGCAGTATCTGCTATGGGAGTACCTTTACCTTTGCATGTGATTCAACCTTAGATCTTCATCAGTAGACGTCTGCGTTACGTCCTTCTAATCAGATATGACCAGACGTAATAACGACGGAGAACCAAAACATGCGTCATATCGGAGAACGAATATAGAAGGTGAGCATCTATAGGACACACCTTCAAGAGACAATCAACCAGTATAACTATCTTGTCAGCTGGAACCCGCAGCGGAAGAGAATAGTGGAAGGTCAACGAACCGGAAGAAGAAAAGTAAAAGTGCAAGCCAATGAGTGAGAATCTCGAGGGCTAAAGAAGACGGGCCTATTCAGTAGAAATCAGTGGCGAACAACAGCTGCAACCTAATGTTCCACAAGGAATGACAAGGAATTGATAATCATGATGATAACGACGACAACACATAGTGGCAGAAACGTCCTGAACAAACCGTCATGAGAGAAAATATTCTGGTCACTAGACTCACCTTTTAACATGGACACATTAGACCAGTGAGAACAAGTGTGAAGCTGGTTGTTACAAATAAAAAGACAAATATATTTCTAGCTGCAACTTGGTACGTGACACTGCTGGTAAGTTTGAGAAGGCAAAGGCAGCGAGAAAGAACCGGTCTCCGCCTCATGCAGCTAAGGCCTAGTCTAGTGAAATCTCTAACATGCCACTCCCTATGCGGCAGTATCTGCTATGGGACTATCTTTTGGTTTAGTGACAAACATAAATAATATCAATCCCAGTAGTCATTGGCAACCTCGTCATGTCAAACATTGCCCTAGAAACTACCGCAACAAGCACATGCGAATACTTGATGCAGGCTTCCTGGGGATATGCTGTAGTTCTGACTTGTTGATGAAGGCTTCCTGTGGATGTGCTGTAGTTTTGACTTGTTGATGCAGGCTTCCTGGGGATATGCTGTAGTTCTGACTTGTTGATGAAGGCTTCCTGGAGATATGCTGTAGTTCTGACTTGTTGATGAAGGCTTCCTGGAGATATGCTGTAGTTCTGACTTGTTGATGAAGGCTTCCTGTAGATATGCTGTAGTTCTGACTTATTGATGAAGGCTTCCTGTGGATGTGCTGCAGTTCTGACTTGTTGATGAAGGCTTCCTGGGGATGTGCTGTAGTTCTGACCTGTTGATGAAGGCTTCCTGGAGATATGCTGCAGTTCTGACTTGTTGATGAAGGCTTCCTGGGGATATGCTGTAGTTCTGACTTGTTGATGAAGGCTTCCTGTGGATGTGCTGTAGTTCTGACTTGTTGATGAAGGCTTCCTGGGGATGTGCTGTAGTTCTGACTTGTTGATGAAGGCTTCCTGGGGATGTGCTGTAGTTCTGACTTGTTGATGAAGGCTTCCTGGGGATATGCTGTAGTTCTGACTTGTTGATGAAGGCTTCCTGGGGATGTGCTGTAGTTCTGACTTGTTGATGAAGGCTTCCTGGGGATGTGCTGTAGTTCTGACTTGTTGATGAAGGCTTCCTGTGGATGGTGCTGTAGATCTGACTTGTTGATGAAGGCTTCTTGTGGATGTGCTGTAGTTCTGACTTGTTGATGAAGGCTTCCTGTGGATGGTGCTGTAGTTCTGACTTGTTGATGAAGGCTTCCTGTGGATGTGCTGTAGTTCTGACTTGTTGATGAAGGCTTCTTGTGGATGGTGCTGTAGTTTTGACTTGTTGATGAAGGCTTCCTGTCGATGTGCTGTAGTTCTGACTTGTTGATGAAGGCTTCCTGTGGATGTGCTGTAGTTCTGACTTGTTGATGCATGCTTCCTGGGGATATGCTGTAGTTCTGACTTGTTGATGAAGGCTTCCTGTGGATGTGCTGTAGTTCTGACTTGTTGATGAAGGCTTCCTGTGGATGTGCTGTAGTTCTGACTTGTTGATGAAGGCTTCCTGTGGATGTGCTGTAGTTCTGACTTGTTGATGAAGGCTTCCTGGGGATGTGCTGTAGTTCTGACTTGTTGATGAAGGCTTCCTGGGGATGTGCTGTAGTTCTGACTTGTTGATGAAGGCTTCCTGTGGATGGTGCTGTAGTTCTGACTTGTTGATGAAGGCTTCCTGTGGATGTGCTGTAGTTCTGACTTGTTGATGAAGGCTTCCTGTGGATGTGCTGTAGTTCTGACTTGTTGATGAAGGCTTCCTGGGGATGTGCTGTAGTTCTGACTTGTTGATGAAGGCTTCCTGGGGAATGTGCTGTAGTTCTGACTTGTTGATGAAGGCTTCCTGTGGATGGTGCTGTAGTTCTGACTTGTTGATGAAGGCTTCCTGTGGATGTGCTGTAGTTCTGACTTGTTGATGAAGGCTTCATGTGGATGGTGCTGTAGTTCTGACTTGTTGATGCATGCTTCCTGTGGATGTGGTGTAGTTCTGACTTGTTGATGAAGGCTTTCTGTGGATGGTGCTGTAGTTCTGACTTGTTGATGAAGGCTTCCTGTGGATGTGCTGTAGTTCTGACTTGTTGATGAAGGCTTCCTGGGGATGTGCTGTAGTTCTGACTTGTTGATGAAGGCTTCCTGGAGATATGCTGTAGTTCTGACTTGTTGATGAAGGCTTCCTGTGGATGGTGCTGTAGTTCTGACTTGTTGATGAAGGCTTCTTGTGGATGTGCTGTAGTTCTGACTTGTTGATGAAGGCTTCCTGTCGATGTGCTGTAGTTCTGACTTGTTGATGAAGGCTTCCTGGGGATGTGCTGTAGTTCTGACTTGTTGATGAAGGCTTCCTGGGGATGTGCTATAGTTCTGACTTGTTGATGAAGGCTTCCTGGGGATGGTGCTGTAGTTCTGACTTGTTGATGAAGGCTTCTTGTGGATGTGCTGTAGTTCTGACTTGTTGATGAAGGCTTCCTGTGGATGTGCTGTAGTTCTGACTTGTTGATGTTGGCTTCCTGGGGATATGCTGTAGTTGTAACTTGGTGTTGAAGGCTTACTGGGGATATGCTGTAGTTGTAACTTGTTGTTGAAGGCTTCCTGGGAACAGCTACATTGCTGCTACAAGGAGAAAGAAGCAGCATCCTAGTAGATACCATGCACACACGCGCACACTACACACACGACAACAAGGGTTTCTGAGTTGGGTTCGTTTGTCTGTGGTACGCACTGCCGACACTGTTTTAGTGGCTTCTTTCACTCTTGCTTATAGTGTATGGTGTGTGTGTGTTTGCTTGATTGTTTTTTTTTTTTTATTATTTAACTGGTAACACAGCTGTGTTCTAAAACTGACAAATTAGCATCGGGAACTGTTCATACTTTTACATGAAGTGTAGTTGATGTAGTTTCCTTGGGCCTCGTAGGAGAATATGAAAGAGTATGGGTGCTGCTCCCTCGGGCATGTCGTAGGGGCGACTCATGAAAAGTGCATGTAACTGGCAACTTCATCATGTCAAACATTTAATACGGAAACCACCACTGCAAGACCACATGCATGATTTGGTCCAGGTTTCTCGCTAGGGCACAAGCTACAGTGGTAGCTCCATGCTCCAGAAGGATCGAAAAGGAAATAATGCATGTTTCATTGATGTTGTTATATGTGTTTATGTGAGGGATAATTTGACAGTTGCTCTTTTATTTCAGATGAACATCTCACCCATTGGCAGCTGTGAATTGTGTGTAACGAATTAATGAATGTGAACTTTGCGTGTTAAGTGATATTTGCCGCCGCGGAACTCCGTACTCACAGAGGAATTGGGTGAACAGAAGCAAATGTCACTTTTCCCATCCCATCTCTCTGTTACCTTCGTTAACTGTCTTCGGCATCCACTGACCGATGCGTCTTTTGTTTGTTGATTTTTTAAAATAAATTCTCCCTCCCCATCGCTTTTCCCGCTACATTTTTTTAAATCCAATTCTGTGTCAGCATGCTTTCTTGGGAGTAACTTACCCGCCCCCACAGCATCACTACTTCCTACTGGAAGTGATCTAGATGGCGAATAAGCGTTTAATGTTTTAAAGTGTCACTGACATACAGGTTAGTGAAGAAAACAAATTACAGGTAAGAAAATGTGAATATCAAATGTTCAGACAGATAAATATACGAACAACTACATAATATGGACATTTGATGTCATCACCGTCCGTGTAGTAGTGGACATTTGATGTCATCACCGTCCATGTAGTAGTGGACATTTGATGTCACCACCGTTCGTGCAGTAGTGGCTATTTGGTGTCATCACCGTCCGTGTCGTAGTGGACATTTCACCACCGTCCGTGTAGTAGTGGACATTTGATATCACCACCGTTCGTGTGGTACTGGACATTTGATGTCTTCACCGTCCGTGTAGTAGTGGACATTTGGTGTCATCACCGTCCGTGTCGTAGTGGACATTTCACCACCGTCCGTGTAGTTGTGGACATTTGATGTCACCACCGTCCGTATAGTAGTGGAAATTTGACGTCACCACCGTTCGTGTAGTTGCGGACATTTGATGTCACCACCGTCCGTGTAGTTATGGACATTTGATGTCACCACCGTCCGTGTAGTTGTGGACATTTGATGTCACCACCGTCCGTGTAGTTGTGGACATTTGATGTCACCACCGTCCGTGTAGTTGTGGACATTTGATGTCACCACCGTCCGTGTAGTTATGGACATTTGATGTCACCACCGTCCGTGTAGTTGCGGACATTTGATGTCACCACCGTCCGTGTAGTTGTGGACATTTGATGTCACCACCGTCCTTGTAGTTGTGGACAATTTGATGTCACCACGTCCATGTAGTTGTGGACATTTGATGTCATCACCGTCCATTTAGTTGTGGACATTTGATTTCATCACCGTCCGTGTAGTTGTGGACAATTTGATGTCACCACTGTCCGTGTAGTTGTGGACATTTGATGTCATCACCGTCCGTGTAGTTATGTACAATTTGATGTCATCACCGTCCGTGTAGTTGTGGACATTTGATGTCATCACCGTCCGTGTAGTTGTGGACAATTTGATGTCATCACCGTCCGTGTAGTTGTGGACATTTGATGTCATCAGGTCCGTGTAGTTTTGGACATTTGATGTCATCATTGTCCGTGTAGTTATGGACATTTGATGTCATCACTGTCCGTATAGTTGCGGACATTTGATGTCATCACCGTCCATGTAGTTGTGGACATTTGATGTCACCACAGTCCGTGTAGTTGTGGACATTTGATGTCATAACCGTCCATGTAGTTGTGGACATTTGATGTCATCACCGACCGTGTAGTTGTGGACATTTGATGTCATCACCGTCCGTGTAGTTATGGACATTTGATGTCACCACCGTCCGTGTAGTTGTGGACATTTGATGTCTTCACAGTCCGTGTAGTTGTGGACATTTGATGTCATCACCGTCCGTGTAGTTGTGGACAATTTGATGTCATCACCGTCCTTGTAGTTGTGGACATTTGATGTCATCACCGTCCATGTAGTTGTGGACAATTTGATGTCATCACCGTCCGTGTAGTTGTGGACATTTGTTGTCATCACCGTCTGTGTAGTTTTGGACAATTTGATGTCACCACCGTCCATGTAGTTGTGGACATTTGATGTCATCACCGTCCGTGTAGTTGTAGACAATTTGATGTCATCACCGTCCGTGTAGTTGTGGACATTTGATGTCATAACCGTCCATGTAGTTGTGGACATTTGATGTCATCACCGACCGTGTAGTTGTGGACATTTGATGTCATCACCGTCCGTGTAGTTATGGACATTTGATGTCACCACCGTCCGTGTAGTTGTGGACATTTGATGTCTTCACAGTCCGTGTAGTTGTGGACATTTGATGTCATCACCGTCCGTGTAGTTGTGGACATTTGATGTCATCACCGTCCTTGTAGTTGTGGACGATTTGATGCCATCACCGTCCGCGTAGTTGTGGACAATTTGATGTCATCACCGTCCGTGTAGTTGTGGACAATTTGATGTCTTCACTGTCCGTGTAGTTGTGGACAATTTGATGTCATCACCGTCCATGTAGTTGTGGACATTTGATGTCATCACCGTCCATGTAGTTGTGGACATTTGATGTCATCACCGTCCATGTAGTTGTGGACATTTGATGTCACCACAGTCCGTGTAGTTGTGGACATTTGATGTCATAACCGTCCATGTAGTTGTGGACATTTGATGTCATCACCGACCGTGTAGTTGTGGACATTTGATGTCATCACCGTCCGTGTAGTTATGGACATTTGATGTCACCACCGTCCGTGTAGTTGTGGACATTTGATGTCTTCACAGTCCGTGTAGTTGTGGACATTTGATGTCATCACCGTCCGTGTAGTTGTGGACATTTGATGTCATCACCGTCCTTGTAGTTGTGGACGATTTGATGCCATCACCGTCCGCGTAGTTGTGGACAATTTGATGTCATCACCGTCCGTGTAGTTGTGGACAATTTGATGTCTTCACCGTCCGTGTAGTTGTGGACAATTTGATGTCACCACCGTCCATGTAGTTGTGGACATTTGATGTCATCACCGTCCATGTAGTTGTGGACATTTGATGTCACCACAGTCCGTGTAGTTGTGGACATTTGATGTCATAACCGTCCATGTAGTTGTGGACATTTGATGTCATCACCGACCGTGTAGTTGTGGACATTTGATGTCATCACCGTCCGTGTAGTTATGGACATTTGATGTCACCACCGTCCGTGTAGTTGTGGACATTTGATGTCTTCACAGTCCGTGTAGTTGTGGACATTTTAAGTCATCACCATCCGTGTAGTTGTGGACATTTGATGTCATCACCGTCCTTGTAGTTGTGGACGATTTGATGCCATCACCGTCCGCGTAGTTGTGGACAATTTGATGTCATCACCGTCCGTGTAGTTGTGGACAATTTGATGTCATCACCGTCCGTGTAGTTGTGGACAATTTGATGTCATCACCGTCCATGTAGTTGTGGACATTTGATGTCATCACCGTCCGTGTAGTTGTGGACAATTTGATGTCATCACCGTCCATGTAGTTGTGGACATTTGATGTTTTCACCGTCCGTGTAGTTGTGGACATTCGATGTCATTACCGTCCGTGTAGTTGTGGACATTTGATGTCATCACCGCCCGTGCAGTTGTGGACATTTGATGTCATCACCGTCCGTTTAGTTGTGGACATTTGATGTCATCACCGTCCGTGTAGTTGTGGACATTTGATGTCATCAC
Source organism: Oreohelix idahoensis (assembly GCA_024509875.1). Lineage (NCBI taxonomy): Eukaryota > Metazoa > Mollusca > Gastropoda > Stylommatophora > Oreohelicidae > Oreohelix > Oreohelix idahoensis. The sequence goes on along the minus strand of JAMPIV010017844.1, from coordinate 45,263 downwards.
CGCCCGTGTAGTTGTGGACATTTGATGTCATCACCGTCCGTGTAGTTGTGGACATTTGATGTCATCACCGTCCGTGTAGTTGTGGACATTTGATGTCATCACCGTCCGTGTAGTTGTGGACATTTGATGTCATCACCGTCCGTGTAGTTTCCGGGGGGCTGTGAACAGACAGGTAAAGAAAATAGGTACTGCTCCCTCAGATATTGACAGAGTCGTTAAATCGCTGGTCTCTCGCGGCAAAAGTGCCGGGTCTATTCACGGTATTGACATGTAAAAGGTTATCTCACTTTACTCTCAAGTGAGCGAAGGAAAAGGCAGCGAGGCAAGGAATTGGTCACCCCACCTCTCGATGCTGAACATTGTATAATGAAGTCTCCAACACTTCACTCCCGAACGGTAATATCTGTTATAGGACTATCTTTTTCCTTCAGGGATCCGTAAGAGGGAACTATGTAATATCCTGAAGCTGGCAGCAAAGCAGTCATCAGCTCTCGTAGCTGCGGTTTGTTGTAGCAATATGTTTTACATGATGTAAGTGTCAGCCCCATTCACAACTTAGTGTTAGTTGTATCTTGTGGCATACCTACAAGCGTATTGTTTCTCTGTCTCCTTAGACACCCACAAGAACTACATGGGGCAAATCCTGAAATTTGTCACAATAAATATTAGTAACAACAAAATATTATCATCATAGTTGTCGTCATCATCGTCATTACTATTCAGCTTGCAGCAGCGGAGCATTGACCTTAACACATTCGCACCAAACCTTCAAGACCTGTGCCATCTTTTCAAAGCCTGTCCACGCCTTCTTTATGCCTTGCATGTCTGTCTCCACCTCACCTTCTCTGCGTGTTTTTAAGCCTACCTCTGCTTTGTCTTGCCCCGAGGATACCACAAGGATTGCCTTGTACTGCTGTTAGCTGGTGTCGTCAAAATGTGTCCTGTCCAACGCCAACGTCTTTTTCTCACCTGTCTTCAGTATTTGGTTCTTTCTATCAGTTTCACATTGATGAAGCAAAACACATTCTCTCTCTCTCGCTCTCTGTGTATCTTTCTGTCTATCTGTCTTTCTAGAGGTTGGGGAAATAAGCGGAGTAAGGCACAGAGAGACTTAATTTGGTAGTAGAAGATAATCTGAAGAACTAAACATCAATATGTGTTCTAGATGGATTCAGGAAGATTAGATGATTGAAGATCTTTGTTCTAGAATGATTCAAGAAGATTAGATGATTGAAGATCTTTGTTCTAGAATGATTCAAGAAGATTAGATGATTGAAGATCTTTGTTCTAGAATGATTCAAGAAGATTAGATGATTGAAGATCTTTGTTCTAGAATGATTCAAGAAGATTAGAGGATTGAAGATCTTTGTTCTAGAATGATTCAAAAGGATAAGAGGATTGAAGATCTTTGTTCTATGATGATTCAAGAAGATTAGAGGATTGAAGATCTTTGTTCTATGATGATTCAAGAAGATTAGAGTATTGACGATCTGTGTTCTAGAAGGACTCAGTCAGATTACAGGATTGAAGATCTGCGGTAATTAACTTCTAGAGAAATGAAGATACTTGAGGGTACTTGAGGATAACTACAGTAATTAAAATATCTACATAAAAAATGTCACGGACGTGTAGGTTTTAACGTAATTACAGAATCGAGCATCAGCTTTTGACTAGGTAGTTACTGCGCTTAAAATAATACGACGTAGCTGAAAGGCCCATATAAACACCATTTACTTTTTTAAATGCCATTTTGTTGGCGTCTTTGTGTTATTTGCACCTCCTCAAATTTCAAGAATGTCCAAAATTAGATTGTCTGATTCACTTTGAGGTATTGTATTGTTATAGAAGAAGTAGTATGCAGTTTTCATTTTCCCTTACAAAAGCAGTCTAAAAGCCCAAACTAACGAGGCAGACAAAGTGTTAATCTACTCTTCTTTGTTGTTCCTTGTTCAAGGAGTTTCGTGTCATTCTCAGAAGCTGTCCGTCCCTCCATAGGTTTGAATGATTGCCTAAACAACTTTAACCCGCTCGCAAAAGTTCAACGTGACATGACCTCATTTTACTTGTACATATTTTTTTTTTTTTAATTTCATGAACTTTCTCATTTCCTTCTTCACGCCACTCCTACAAAATGCTCCACAACATTCCGCCTCCTGTTATGTGAAGGAAGTTGTAGTAACAAGACCCGAATCTCTCCGGAGTTTTTGCCAGATTTGTTGCATAATAAAAAAAAACACTACTTTTTCACATAATTTAAACTTCCACATGGGCACCATGTGTCGCACGAAGCATATCAAGCTGTGTTTCCCATCATTGAGGTGACAATGGTGCACTATTCTGATCGAACATGGTAGTTGGTTGGAGGTTTTCCAGCAGTGATACCACAAATTCCCTCAAAACGTTAAGGTAAACATCTGCATTTATTGTTTTTTTTCTCTGAAGAAAAATGGCTCAGTGGTGCGATTGTGCTTATGCCTACCACACATTAAGATTTGGACTATCTCGTTCAAGCTCCCTGGTCTCATGAGAGTGTTCTGACGCTGTGTCCATTCAGCTTTCCAGAGACATGAAAGGTTGCCTCATCACTAAAACAGATATGCTTCAGGAAGTGCTCATCTTCACTAAGGTGGTTCAGCATGCTAACAGCAAACTCTTTTAAAATATGTCAATTAAAAATTCGAAACTTACTCTTTATTATACAACAAACTGCACAGAGCTATCTCTTCATTTATATTTTTAATAATTTTTGTCAATTGTACGGATACTTTGTGGACACCCGTATATATTATTTCCTGATCTTTTCAACAACAACCTGATCTTTTCTTGGTTATTATTCCCCCCATTTGGCACTAGTTTCATGCCAGATTTCTTAAGATATGCCCATATATACGACCATTAACTTATTTCATTTGTCCAGTGATTTATTACTCTTCTTCTCGTCATTATCTAGGTGTTTTAAACATTTGTTGTTAGTGATTTTATGCTGGTTCTTTTTTTTTCCCCCTGTTCTTTAGTGAAGGCCTGTGCTTCCAGAAAATACATTGTATTTTTGTTCTGTCAGTATTTCAAGCGGATCCTTACTTTTCATGTGTGTTGTATGCGCGAAAAAAAATACATTACCATCAACCCAACACCAAAACTACCTGAACTTGGTCACAGACGAAATAGAGGTTTGCCCATTATACTCAGGCTGAAGCAGTAATACAGCGTTTGGGGGCGACACAAGGTTTCATGTCTCTTGAAGCTGTACACGAAATATGAATACTAGTATTAGATCGTCAGAAATAGAGTCGATGAGTTAGTCATCCAGCATTGTTAGTAGGGTTTCAGAAATTAACAGATTCGAACAGATCTAGATCCGGTACGTCAGTGACTACAATAAAAGAGACAATGGAGTTGGAAAAGCAATTAAAGTGTTTACTGGCGCTAGTAGTGACTATAAGAAACTCATGCCATCTTCGCACGGAAAGGCAAGGCCAGGAGCTCCGAACCTGTTTTGGTCTCATATCCCATTATCTTTTATTAAACCTTCTTGTACACTCCTATTTATAACCAGTGATGGTTACCTAAGCTCAGATTCTTCTTCTTCTTCTTCCGTCCTTAGCCACCGACCGTCAAAGCAGTCAGTGGCCATTACGCCTAGTGGCGTCTTAGGGCAACAGCAGATAGGTTTTCTTTGCCATTGTTTCCCATCACGCCTATTGGCGTCTTTAGGGCAACGGCAAATCAATCAATTTGCTGTTGTTTCCGTAATCGAAGTGACTGGCAAACGGGTGATCAGCCCGTTGGTACCTAAGCTCAGATGGCAAACATAAATGAAATTGCGCGTCACTTAATAGTTCCAATAATACAGCCACTGTGTCCCTCCCTTTCCCACTCCACGCATACTGCTTGCCACTCTCTGTACAGTCCACAATATCAAGGGATGGACAACAACAAAAATCGATGAATACCATCAAGGTAAGAAACAGAAGACGTTGGAGATCCACTACAGCCAACCTTCGTTACAGAGATGGTAGCTGATCTGATCTAATAATGGGCGAGTCCGTAGATCTTCCTCGAGCTTCCAAAGGTATTAAGCAAGAGCTTTCGAGTCGAGTTTCTCATTAACATATAGACCGCTTTCGTCTTTTATGTAGTTGTGATTGCCAGCTGTCGTACCAACACCGGTAGAGTACCATCACTTTAAGCTGTCTGACTTGTTCCCGCACATTACGCGTTTTCAAATAATTTAACTTTCGCTAGCATTGTCCCGCATGCTAATTGTGAATACATACACCTCAAATTACCGGCCCTTTTTTTCCGCTTTTGTGAGCTTATATTGTGTAAGCATTGGCGCGTACAATGTATCACAAACAGGAGCTGGGAGACAGCGAAAAGCGAGTAGGTGCTTCTTTTCATTTCTTGTCTTTCCATTTCATTGTCTTTGTTTCATTCCCTATAGTATCTCAACCCACAGGAGTAAAAAAGCACACCAGACAAGAACCAGCCAAAAGGCAACTTAATGGCTATAAGTCCAGCTTATTAAATGAGGGCGGCGATCGGCTGTAAATTGAAAAGGATAACTGGCATGTCTGGTGAGAGTCCAGAGAATCAATAGGATGCTAGAGAGTCCATCATTTGGCCATCGGGCGAAAACTGAGCTTTAATTAACCAAGGGCTATCCAATTATTGACTTGGCTATTGACTTGGACATTGTCCTGTTCGGGGTGGACAATGGCCGACTCTGTAATGTTATGGGGAAGGCACATGTGCGTGCGTTTGAGCTGATATTTCGAGAATGTGAAATGAAGGGTGTAGGTTTGAGTGTGGCAGAAGTTGGCAAAGGAAAAGATTAATGGGTTTTTTTTCCTTCACTCACACGCCTGCTTGTGTTTTGTTTTGGCGAACATGAGATCCATACGCGACGGATTGATGATTATAACATTACACGACAGAAAGTAGTGCACGCTAATATTGTTTGCGATAATGAAACTATAATCTTCTTTGAAGATCATGCAGCCTTCTGTGTTGTATTATTATTAACTTTATTTCCTAAGTAAATTTCGCAGTTTTAAGTAAAGGGACATTTAGTTGTGCGGGGAAAAGGGGTAGGGGGAGAGGGCTGGGGAAACTTGTTAAAGTCGTTAAAAAATAAGGTAAAGGTATTCATATAGCAGATACTGCCATTGTGGAGTGAACTGTGAGAGACTTGATTACACTAGGTTCATTTGAATGAGGTGGGATTCCCTTCTTCGTTCACTTTTACAGCTAGGTAGGTTGAAGCGTAACGTTACCAGGTTTCAAACCTGGAACCTGCTAACTTTGCCGCGAGAGGCTAACGGTCTAACCACTCTGCCAATCGGACGCTCAAAGTCGTTTTAAAAAGCAGAACAGAAATTTCCAGCTTCACTCAGTGACATTATATGGGCGATATTGTAAATCCTTCACCACCACCTGATGATAATTCCTCAGTACTTGAATGAATGAGAATCTGACCTTATGAAATCTAAGTTTGGTGGAACTCGAGCCCCTTGCAGACAAGAGTTGAGTCATGTACCATTATTGTTCGCCTTATATGTGTAACGTTGTACCGCTTTAGAGACCATGTTCGATACTAGGTAGTAAAGATTAAGATTACAGAGTCATACCTAGTCTGTCGTATAAGGCGACCATGAAGACTTGTGTATTGGTAACATCATCATATAAAGCAAATTACTACGTGAACCACTACTGCGCTATCAGATACAATGTTTTGGCACTCAAGCTTCTTGCAGAGGGATCAACGGCAGTGACGGCCTCTTCTTCATCAAGTAGAGAAAATAAAGAGAAGATGAAGAATTGATAAAACACCAAGAGTATGACGTAGTAGTCACTCAATACATGGATAGTAACAGAGAAGATTGTCTGCATCACGTGGGCAGTAGCGTACGTCTGCTAAAACCTCCAATCACCCAACGCAGTGATTGCTATGAAAACAGAATGTGACTCCCTTTTTTTTTAAAAATTGGCGAGGTTGAACCTGCTTGTATCGTCTGGAATTGTTGCCTGTCTCTCGTACAGACTTGTATACAAGTTTGAGAACAAAAAGCCAAGCTAAACTAAACCATCAGAGCAACGTTAACCAACAAATCAAACGTGGCCTCACAAGGGTAAAAAAAGAATGTACCAAGTCAGGAGGAGGATATTTCATTGAATGCTGTATCGTCTGGTGTTGGCTATCATGTCTCTCCATTTCCTACAGTCTCAGTATCTTAAAATAGCTGTGGTTTTCTGTTCAAATCTCTGTTCTTGCTATTTTGTCTTTCTGTTTCCTGTCTTCTATGCTTTCTATCTGACTTGAGGAAATAGGAAAATATATTAGCCAGCGACTCTCCTCCTGTCTCGTCCACCACACATGCGCAGAAAGAGTAAAAATTGGCATAGGGGAGGGGGTGGGGTTGGCGTGGACATAATTAGTACGTCAGTACCTTGTCAGTCACTGGAAGTTTTAATTCTTTTCCACTGGGCCCTGTGCTAGTCAATCCACCCTAGCAGCCCGTTTTTAACTGACCTCGTCTGTCCACGAGCGGTAGTCTGCTGGCCCCTGTCCATCTAACTCGCTCTCCTCCCCTACGGTCAATTGAGGACAATCCAGCCCATTTGGGGCGCTGATCGGGATAGAGGGCCACATTTTTCTTTTAAATTTCGAAAAGCCACTGAAGCTTGAAGATAACCTTACTTGATTCACAGGGTTAGGGGACATGTCTTTTTTCTGAGAGGATATTTTGTGAACAAAATAAAGAAATAAAAAGGTATAAACCATGGCTGCTTCAGGTGTGTTCGTCTGATTCGGATACTAACATGTCCATACATTCATGACCCTTCAGGTCACGGTGGAGCACATGCTATCAACAATATCACACCACGTTATCCTATACTGTTGAAGGTCTTTCCGTGTCAATGTAATCCCTGTCTCCTTTTCTCGTTTCCTCTCTATCTCTCTTATTCTGTTGATTCCAGAACAAGGACTGCCTTTTCATGCTATCAACAGCTGGTTCCCTCACTGTATCACAACGAACACCAGCGTGTTTGTCTCCCCTCTTGTTCCACTTGTATTTGTCTATTGTATTGTTTATATACCCCATCCTCTATGCCAGGGGACTTCAAACCAGGAGCTTTTGGGATCTACTTTAGTAACACTGAGCCCTCTAAAGATCTACCATATATACTGTATGTGTGTGTGTGTGTGTGTCATTTGAAGCGGAAAAAATGGGGGGGGGGGGGGGGAGGATGATGAACCTTACAAGAAAATATAGCGTTCTTATCTCACGCATTTCACGAATATATTTTAAAAGCCAGCTCGACTTTTTAAAAAATGATGGTACCTAGATTAGGACCACTAGCCAGCTTGAGACTTTTCAATGGGAATGTGAAAACAGTTCCTTTGATCCCGGGGACACCGCAATTTTAAATACCAGCGGGAGTGGTATAGTCCGAAATTTCCCTAGTTTAAAAACGTTTTCTCTCCTCTTCCCCCCCCCCCCCCCTTTCCCCCCGGCAGTCGCCTAAAGATCTACAAAATAGTCCAATAGCATCAACCGGTAGATCGGGATCGACTGGTCGCCAACCCCTGCTCTAAGTGATCCATTTTTCTCTTGATTCTTCTTATGCTACGAAGCGTCCTAAATGGAGTTGGTATTGGAATTTGCAATACTGTCGTGGTGCCTGGCCTTTTGTGTTTTTTTAGATGTCTGATTCCTCGATCCATCTTTTTCATGTTATCCTTCTGTTCCTGGTCGCTTCTATGTTAAAGTTATATACGCATACCTGTTGTTGAACTGCATCCATCTTTACAAGGTATACAAAACTGTTTATTGTTTCTTCATATATTCGTTAACTGAGATCACCAAACAAGTTTCATGTTTCTCTGTATATTCGTTAACTGAGGTGACCGAACAAGTTTCATGTTTCTCAGTACATTCCTTCACTTACGTGTCCAGAATAGTTTACTGTTTCGGAATATATTCCTTCAGCTGTTACGGTTCTCATGATGATCCATTTTCTTGTTCTTCTTACAGTTCTTTATACTGGGCACACAGTTGTTTCACCAGCAGGTTTCACACTGCCGCGTTACATTTATTGTTTTATGACAGGTCAGGCCAAGATATAGCACACCTGCTGCCTTCTTCTTGTTCTATTTATTTTCCGAAACGCAGAGCACTATAAAAATATGTTGTCTAATCAAAGGAATACACAACCTAATAGAGACAAAGGGCCTATACTGAGCAAATTTAGGGCATAAAACCAAGGGCACTTCCAGGAAAAAGGTGGATGGGCAGCAAAGAATGACGTACAGGAGCTGGAAAATGTCAGCTGTAAAGTAAATGTGTGTCCAAGCCCAGAAAAATCCGGACGTGTCGGATGCGGATTTTGATTCTACAAGCCTTCGGATTCCGAAGCGTACTTGACAGGCTACACTATAGGATATATAATGTATGGAAACCGTGCGTGTGTGTGTGTGTGTGTGTGTGTGTGTGTGTGTGTGTGTGTGTGTGTGTGTGTGTGTGTGTGTGTGTGGGTGTGTGTGTGTGTGTGTGTGTGTGTGTGTGTGTGTGTGTGTGTGTGTGTGTGTGTGTGTGTGTGTGTGTGTGTGTGTGTGTGTGTGTGTGTGTGTGTGTGTGTGTGTGTGTGTGTGTGTGTGTGTGTGTGTGTGTGTGTGTGTGTGTGTGTGTGTGTGTGTGTGTGTGTGTGTGTGTGTGTGTGTGTGTGTGTGTGTGTGTGTGTGTGTGTGTGTGTGTGTGTGTGTGTGTGTGTGTGTGTGTGTGTGTGTGTGTGTGTGTGTGTGTGTGTGTGTGTGTGTGTGTGTGTGTGTGTGTGTGTGTGTGTGTGTGTGTGGTGTGTGTGTGTGTGTGTGTGTGTGTGTGTGTGTGTGTGTGTGTGTGTGTGTGTGTGTGTGTGTGTGTGTGTGTGTGTGGTGTGTGTGTGTGTGTGTGTGTGTGTGTGTGTGTGTGTGTGTGTGTGTGTGTGTGTGTGTGTGTGTGTGTGTGTGTGTGTGTGTGTGTGTGTGTGTGTGTGTGTGTGTGTGTGTGTGTGTGTGTGTGTGTGTGTGTGTGTGTGTGTGTGTATACTGTTTTATTGTACATTGCGGAATCTGATCGAAGATGAATCTGTATCAACTATGTGACGTTCAGCTTGCGCCAATTCTGGAGCGAAAGTGGGTTAAAAGTGATGATGTTAAAAACCTAAGATCAGTTAATTTTATTCATTCATTCTCCTTTGCGCTCCTTCCGAAGCATAGAGCCACCACAGCATCTGTTTCCCTTGCAGTTTATTTGCCACGCAAAATTTCGCTTTCACAAAATCGATAGACATTTGCTGTCATCCCCAACTCTTAAGTCACCAACCATTCTTCGATCTAATAAAAGTTAATAGTGACTATATATTGAATTCGAAATTGCGGCCGGGTTAATCGGTAAAAGACGCAAAAACACGAAGTAAATGTACAAGTTATCTATGACTGGCAATTATTTGCTGTAGTGAAGGTACTTGCTTTAATTGCAAATGTAGCCCTACATAAAATAATTATCAGTAAACAAAATTCCAGTTTCGAAATCTATAACAAATTTGGAGGAAAAAAAATCTTCATAGGATTTCGATTTTTTTTTTTACCTTTCTCATTCCGGCGAATTTTGTTTTCTGTATCGAACCCCGACACGCATCAAGTGGAAAGAGAGTAGAACAGAAGTCTCCCAGTGATTATTATTATTATGATTATTATTATTTATTTTAAAAATAGCCTCACGTACTTAGGACAGTGACCTCGAATGGGATTAAAATGGGTCAGATACCAGTCCATGAAATTTAATTTATACAACTCCATATAGAAGTGACCTGTCCAGATTCATTTGGGAATCCAAACAAAAGGACATTTCATTTGCGCCTTGCCTGCATCTCTCCGGCCAGGGCGCTTGAAATTTGAATCTCATCGAATTTCATTGAAATAAAAAATAAAAAAAAGATTTAATGCCCATGCCATATTTGCTTTTTAAATCTCAAATTTTCTGGTTCACCCACCTGTGGTTCCGTGACCATACATTCTAAATCATCTCAATTGTTTTGTTTTGTTTAATCTGAACTCACAAGACTTTGTCCAGGGAACAAACGTCAGTCTGACGTGGCATTATTCTTCCCACGATGGTTCCATCTCTGTACGACGCCCAGTTTCCTCCTGTGGTTTCTGGCTGGTATTGTCTGGACCTTATTATCTTTTTTTCATCATATTAATAGCGTCCCTTTGATTTTAGGGCGATATTCATCCACCTTCAAACGATGTCAATATGTTTGCGGAAATGGACGGCTAGTTGGAGGGTCATATTCAGCTTTTATCATTGAACCAGAAGCTGTGATTGGGTTTCAAAAGGTGGCCTGTAAAAGCCACAGACCTGCCGGATTGTTAAGCTTGGGTCAACTTGGTCGCCTGTTTCCGGTGGTGTTTCTCTCTCTATCTCTCTCTCCCTCTCTGTATCTTTCTCTCTCTGTGTCTCTCTCTCTCTCTCTCTCTCTCTCTCTCTCTCTCTCTCTCTCTCTCTCTCTCTCTCTCTCTCTCTCTCTCTCTCTCTCTCTCTCTCTCTCTCTCTCTGCCTCCAGTTCCCGGTGTCTTTAACGATGTAGATGTCCATAATAGCAATGTAAGTTTCTCGTCATATCGGGCTGCACATCACTGGTGACTTTTAAGATTTTTTTTAAAGAAAACAAAAATATAGGCAATAATTATAATCTGATAACGGAAATCACGAGGATGACACGTGTATGCCAGAAGTTTGAGAAACACTGTATTAGACAATATTAGAATCTCCGCTGGTTTTAGTTACCTGAATCTGGGAATGCATTTCAATAATGGTAATTGGACATACACCCCATTATAAACGAAGGGCAATAGTATCTAGGTTGACGTGGCGTGTCTTGCCAAGACGAGACAACATTTTTAATTTCAAGAAGGTGTAATGACCTCTCAGGCGGGTTAATTTAAATGAACTTGACATGTGCTATCTGTCGTTTGTCCGTCTGGTTGTAAAATTCGTCCTATGACATGAATTAGAGACTGGGTTTAAATCCCATCGAACTGCTTTGCATCCTCCGTCTTTTTTATTCTTTTTTTTTTTTTTTTTTTTTAAATAACCCATCCTTACAGTAAGCTGCATGCATTTGAAGAAATATCTCACGAAGTTTTATACAGTTTTTATACTTAGTGTAGCAAACGTATAAACTTAGTGTAACACACGTATAAACTTAGTGTAGCACACGTAAGTAATTGTGCTTGGAAAATTACTGTCGCTTTATAATTGTCTTTTTTATAATATTGATTCATAATACCGCTTCTGCTATTGCAGGACCTAGGCCATTATAGTAATTTTACGTAGAACTATGGCGAATTGTATCTTCAGTGCATGTCTTCTTTTTGAGTGTACAAAGTTTGGGGTCTTGAGCGGGGGAGGGGGGGGGGGGGGGTAGTGAATCGAGATGGCTACTCCGAAATATAAAATCTGCAGAAACCGGTAAGAGGTCATTGACCGTTTTATCGCCATCTGTGACATTTTATCACTCAGACTCAAGTCGTAGATCAGTAGGCATGAGCAACCACGTACATCACTACCGGCGACCATTAACGTCCGTCATCTACTCCAGCATTTCATCAGTCGTGACAGGCCGACAAGCCAAAGCCAGCTGACGGCCTCAGGTCTTTTCATGTTCCGCCAGGTCCAGCTATGCCGACCGTCCTGTCAACATGTGTCCATTAGGCGGGATCTGAGTGCGTAGAGGCCTCGAGGTCATCTGAGGACACGGACCGAGGTCCTCCGTTGGGAAAAGATGTTATCGTTACATAGGTCAAAGATTTATGTACGGTGGGGCACTTGTGAAAGAACTGCTTTGAACCACGGAACAGCTGGATTTCAGAGGTTCCCAGGTATCCGTCATTAGAAGCCGCTCGATCCATTATCAGTTTAATGGATGTGGGTAGCTGGTGGGGTTGGGGCTAAACTGCGTGCATTTATGGGGTAAACATAGAGTTTATTTGAATACATATGTTAGTCCGCTTATAGTATGTGCAACGTATGTAAGGGATTGAAATAAATAAGGTGTGTAAATGCGTTTGGAAAATTATATGATGGTACGTGTAAGAATCATTGAGCCCGTATGGAGAGTTCTGAGCGTGTGGAGGCGTATGTGACTGGCAAGTTATGTATAGACGCCTGTGAGTAGGCTACGGTAAGGTAGTCCCATAGCAGAGACTGCCGTATGGGAATGGAGTGTTAGAGACTTCACTATACTAGGTACAGCATCGAGAGGTGGGGGTGACCAGTTTCCTTACTCGCTGCCTTTAACTTCCCTAACTCATGATCAAACTCCATTTACAGCTAGGTAGACTGGAGCGTGTCGATATCGTGAATCAAACCCGGCACTTTGCCACGAGAGACCAACGCTCTAACCACTGTCAATCGGACGCTCCAAACGTTTGGTAAAATAAGTTCACTCAGAGAATGCTCGACACCAACTCTGCGTGGTGATTTTTATTTAACCTGCAACTTGAGGGAAATCTGTTTAGATATAGATTCAAGTTTAGACAGTGAGTAACTGTGAATGATGGCGCCATTTGATTGTATGCAAGTAAGAGAGGGAGAGAGAGAGCACACTTGGATAAGAGAACTGGAGACAGACATGACAGTGATAAGGAAGACATGGAAAGATCTAGGACGGATGTCATGTGACATGAGGACCTGGCATTAATGTTGTTGAAGTTCCGTGTTCCTTAGAGATATGGGAGGTAATAATAATGACATGTGAATTGTAGTTATCGGTGTGTTTTCCTCAAATGCTCGGCTTGCTTGTCCTTGTTATTTTTATACAGTAAATACAGCAAATGATAGCCAGATTATACTAGACAATCTTTCCACTAACAAAGATAGACTTACACACGTATCTCCGCAGCAATAATTGTTAACAATTTTTGTGGAAGTCATATCAAAATAAGAATACAGTATTGGGACATATTTGGAAATCAAAAGAAATCAAGTCCACTACAAAAATATCTCAGAGTGGCAACGCTGTGTTATTGTTTGATTCTGACTTAGGGTGAACAATAACAACCACAACCAGAATGTTACAGAATTTCATAAATTGATACTTGTGTAGAATAGAAGGGTTGAAATGGTACGACAAGATCACTAATGTGGAACTGATGGGGAAGGAACCAAATACCAGAGAACGGGATAGGACACACAATGAGGAAACCTGTTGACAACATTACAAGGCGGCCCTTATTCTAGAACCTCAAGGTAAGAGACATAGAGAGACCGAACAAAACTTGCAGATGGGATTTGGAGACAGACGTGAAAGGGATAAGACAGACGTGGGTAAAGTCTTGAGTGGATGGCACGTGACATAAAGGTTTGATGTAAGTTTATTGAAGGGCAATAGTATTTGTATTCGTGTCATTGTTTAAGCGATTACTGACATATTTGTGTGGTGCCACAGTTAAATCTACGTGGTGGCTTTCCAATATCATGGTCAGGTCGGTTACTGACGTACTTATATCTTACTCTGCTCTTGAGTTAGGGAAAACAAAGGCAGCCAGGAAGGGTACTTTTCACCACACCTCATAAAGCTGGACCTAGTCTAGTGAAGTCTCCCCCTACCACAGTATCTGTTATGGGATTACCTTTACCTAATATATTATGTCGTGCCATTGTTAATAACACACTTAAGTCATATCATAATTACAACGATTACTTACACACTCATGTTTTGTCCTGGTCAGAGCGATTACGAACGTACTTACATCGTATCATTGTCACTGCGATAACTGACAGACTTAACGACGTGTCATAGCTAAAGTTAAACACTCAGTTCATATCGCAGTAAAAGCGTCACGGAAAAAGCGATTACTAAAACACATACTCCAATGTCATAATTAATAAGTGGTCTAGTAATCGTTTTGAACTTGTTTAGGTCGTGTGTGTTACATACATCCATGCACATCCGTATTGTAGACTTCGTGACCCACAGATGTGCTCAAACTTAAGAAATACAGTTGATCAGCTTTATCCATCACATGAAACCATTATGTGGAAAATATGCATATACCGGATACTTGTTAATCCCTCCAGGAGTATTTATAGATTTCTTGTTTCTTCTCTGATTGCCTTCATCTAAAGCCTATGAACTTGTGTTAAAAAGTCATTTTTGAACAGTTCGTTCTTTTGTGTCATAAGTGAAACGCAGTTGTGAATGCTTCCATACAGTGGCATGTTCCATTGTTCTTCACATCCAGAAATCCTGGTTGATTCATTTCTGGTCTCTTAGATGGGAAATAAAGACGAAAATTGTGAATGAAAATTGGTCTGTCTAGTAACAGGCAGATAGTATCTATATATGTTTGCTTAATGCTTGTAATAAGCTCATTCATTTATTCATTACCCGTCGACACCCCAAGGAGCATAGACCTTCAACAAATACACGCTGTCCTCCCTTCCTGTGCAGTCTGCTCAAGGTCCTTCCATGTCTTCCCTATACTTGCCACGTAAATCTCTAGTTATCCATGTGGTTTTCAGTCTCATTGTTTCTCGCATTTTGGATTACAGAATAAGGACTGCCTTGTAATGCTATCACCAGATGTCGTCAGTATGTGTTCTGTCTTCTCATCTCATGTTCCGCTGTTTGGTTCTAGTCATCAGTTCCAAATTGGTGATCAACGGCAACCTCATCATGTGATATAAGTTGCTATAGAAACCATCGCTGCTTGAGCACGTGCATGCCTGAGGCAGGCTTCCTTCAAGGGGATCAGCTACATTGGTGGCTCTGGTTTTCTACACGGTGCTAGGTTCGCCACATCTTCGGAGAAAATGATTAAGTCGCGTGGGTGTAGACACTATGGAGCGTAAGGGATTCTTTTCGTTTACCAAATGGGTCTTACGATTGATTAAAGTGGATGAATAATGGTTCAAGCACCGAAGTTTATTTATGGCAGATTCCAGAATGTCCGGGTTAATTTAACAGGTGGCGGTGTTTAAGATTGATTACACTTTTGATTTCTTACATGGGTGTGTTTCTGAATTGCTGGCTAAGTTGGTCAATCACTTCTCTCCAGACGGATGACATAACCAGTTGGGTCGTTGCGAAGAAGTAAGGTTAATTTACCAGGATGTCTCGGCTTGAATGGATTTCATGAGTTGGTCACATGTGAGGTTTTATCGGAGTTTGCCATCAATACATCGGATGGTTCAGTCTTCGGATGCCCCGATAAACATCCTCAAATGCAAATTATAATTTTTTGTATTTTCTTTATTTTGTCGCATAGTGCTGTTGTCAGTATTCGCTCTGACGGGGTGGTTTTTGTTGTTTGGCTTGAGAAATAAAAAAAAAAAAAAACCTATTGAGATCGGGAACGTCCTTAATTGTGCACTGGGCCGGGGACAGCTGCTGCACCGCGATCTTCGTTCATGTCACAGCCCGGTGGACGTGTATAATGACCTTGCGTTGGTTTGCACATTGAACGCAACCCGCCCTGGCCTGTCCCCACCGGCTGCCCCTGCTGGAATATATTTTGTCGGTCTTCTACTGTACGACCTGAGCAAGGTGACGCCACGGAACCTATTGTGTAATATAACGCAACCAGAGTGGGAAATAAAAGAATTTTGAAAAAAGGGGGCGGAAAAGAGATGGAGGGGGAGAAAAGGGAACGAACGCGGACTAGTAATATTGCTTGGCTGAGTTGGCCGGCTGGTAGTAGGTTTTATTTTTTATTGCGCGGTATTATGGTGACCTCATACCACAAGCCCGGTCGTTTTGCTCGAGGTACTTCATCGTTTAGTTCAGCTCTTGAATGCTGGAATATGCTTACGGTTATTTTTTAACCTCTATTTTTTTTTAAACATTCATTGTACACGTTCATCCAAAAGAGACGGAGGGGTTTGCTGAGATGTCAATGTATAGTACTGTAGTCCACGTGATCTACCCATGTGATGAATTAAACTTGGGGGCTGGTGTTAATTGTTTGTGATGTTAAAATGTTTTCGAGAAGCCTGGAACTATGACAGATGGTAGGTTATCATCTCGAGTGTGACTTTTGTTTCTTTCATCCTTTAGGGAGCTTGATTGGGAGGAGCAGATACTCAGAGTATGTGTGTTATGAAAAGTGTTGATAATTCTGTTCTTGAGGCGGTCGTGGGAAAACTGGGGGAAAATGGATAAGAGAAAAATTGCTACATTGCATATTTCCATCAAATGTATGGACAAATTGGTGTTGGTTCCTTGAGGAGCATAAGGAAGCTACTACATTTGGCTCTCTTACAGGAAGCCTGCGGTGAACCACTTACTTGCTTTGACAGTGGTAGCTTTGTGGCAGTTCATTTCACGTGATGACTTTGCCAGTCATTCGCAGTCTCACATTAGTCGTCCCTAACGACATACCGATGGAAGCAGGGGTTCTTCTGTTCTTTTTCTCCGCAGACACCCCCAGGCACAGTTTATGTTAGGAAAATGAGGAAGATTGTAGTAAAGGTATGATAAACTACCTACGTTATGACCACAGCTTCTTCGTTAGAGACACACACAAGAAATATTAGAGAAACGAAAGCGAGAACTAATAGACATAAATAATTCTTTTTTTTTTTCATTTTCATTCATTACGGAACAGTTGGTTTCCCTTGCAGGAAGCGTGCAAGAACGCAGGAAGCGTGCAAAGAACGCGGGAAGCGTGCAAAGAACGCGGGAAGCGTGCAAGAATGCATGCATATACTCTTGCAGCAGTGTTTTACTTAACAATGTGTTTTATATGATGAGGTTGCCATGCCCCCATACATAATCTCACATTAGTCGCCTCTTACTGAGGGAGCAGTATTCCTATTCTTTCTTTGTCTCTTCAGAGCCCCCCCCCCCCCCCCCGGAACTACGCAGATGAAATAAATAATTAATAAAAAAAAATTTAAGGATTAAGTTTAAAAAAAAAGGTGAATTTGTATCCTTTAAAAAAAGATTAACTTAAGTTCTCACTTTATTTTCTCTATTGTTTTCTAATGTGTTTCTCCCCCCCACGAAGACCTTATGGTCGTATCGTAGGGTGTTTTTTAGTCGTTTGTCCTAAGAAGACAGGAACTAGCTATGTTCATTCACATTACAATTGATATTACACACGCAAGTACGTGTAGCAATACACAGTGTGTACATGTAGCAATACAGAGTGTGTACGTGCCCATATTCACACGCCCTGTACGCTGGTTACAAAACGTACACACACACACACACACAAAACAACCCAAACACATATTTGGTCATGGGATTTACGATAAAGAGGGCCATAATTTTATCATAGGTAGGGGTCAAGTGCTGTAAATGAAGGGGCTTAAGGCAATGAGATCTTTATGAGGGTTTCCGTGTTCACCCAGCATAGCCCACACACTACTGCCAGGACAGTTGGATTATTTCGGTACCCAGAACTATACGTGGACGGATAAGTTTGGTACATATTAGTAAGAGAGAGGGTGTATTGAATAATCTGATAACCCAGTGTATGTTAAAGACGACACACGGCAAAGCGGCTAAACGGCTTTAGAAACTGCGTTGTTTTAAATTGTGTTAGTGACAGGCCCACGAAAATAGGACCTGGGCTTGCCTGGAGCAGGAAGAGGACTCAGGAAGCATTGGAGCATTGGTAAAAGGGGATTCAGGAAGCCTTGAACATTGGTAAAAGAGGATTATTATAAGATTGATATATTGTTTCAAGACCTGAAGTCTTTTATATTTGGACATGCGCCCTAATATAACCGACTAGGTTGAACGGACGCGCCTCGCCAAAACGAGGCAAATTTTATTTAAAAAAAAAAAAAAAGGACTGGGATCTGAGAACAGTTTAGTGAGCTTTTTTTGGTGGGTTATTGTTTTGTCCTTATTCAAAACCCAAGTCAAAATTTTAATCTTCCTCTTTTTTTCCCATGATTTTTTTAAATTAAAAAAAAACACCAGATGAACAAACGTCCGTGTTTTTGTTGTCTTGGTCTGCACATGTTGTTTTATTGATCCGCGCTACTTTCATACAAAGCTCTATTTCTTTCTTTATTATTATTTGTGTCATGCTGTCCTTCATTTGTTCCTTTTTTTTAAATCTCCCATCTTACGCTGTATTATCTGTGTTATATCGCATTTTCTTTCCTAACTACATTTATTTCCATTCTCAAACCGTCTTTTATCTCCCTTTTTTCATTTGTAATATATTTACTTCATAATTTTGCCACCCACGCAGTGTATTTGTTTGTCTCGCGGGAGAAAAGATTCAGTCTTTGTTGGCTACCTTGCTATGATGATGCTAATACCAGGACAAACGAAAAGATAGAACGCCATTGGTTTGTAAGGTAGCCTAGGCTATTGTATACGTACCAGTAACCCCCAGGAACTTGTGTTGCTAAACAGTCGATTTATGTATCACAAAAACAGGAACGGAATACCTGTCGGCAGACAAGAAATAGAACAGGCTTCTCTCCTTTTCCCATTTTGTTTTTCCAGTCCGAAGTAGGGAAAAGTGAAGAAAAAAATAGAAAAAGAATGAGGCTGGAGTGAAAGGGGTAGGGAGTAGAGAGGGCAAAAGCAGACGTAGGACAAACGGTATCTGACCTGGGATACCCAAAATAATCTGACAGGTCTAACTAATCCTCCTGTGCGTCACCTCAGCGCCTGGTTACAGAGAAGAAAAAGATTAACGAAAGAAAAGAAGGCCAGTAAAGAAATGATCGTTTTGCTCTCTCCACAGATGGAACGTAGGCTAGAGTTCGCTGGCTGGAGCTTTGATAAAACTGTCAGCCAAACTTTCTACAATGGCATGCTGGCGGTACCCACTGTCCCGTCTTTTTCCTGTTCCTTTCAGCATCCTCATTATCATGTTCCTTTCAGCATCCTCATTATCATGTTCCTTTCAGCATCTTCATTATCATGTTCCTTTCAGCATCCTCATTATCATTGTTTCAGCGGTGGTTTCTGTGGTAAGTCTACTACTTACATGGTGAGATTGCCAGACTCATGCACAACGTCATATTGTATGACATGCCAGAGGGTGTAGTTGTCGAAATTCTTTTGTGTTGTCTCTTCAGGGGTACCCCCGGGAACTTCACGGGGAACGGTGCTGTCAGAGCGCGTTCATTAAATGTCCAAGCGCAATATAAAAGGTAGTCCATTAACATATACTGCCGGACGGGTGTGACGTGTTAGAGACTTCACTTTACTAGGTCCAGTGGGTTTCCCCCTTCCTCGCAGCCTTTGCCCTCGTTTAACTGAAGAGCAGAGTCAGGTACCCCCATTTACCGTTGGATAGACTTGAGCGTGACGCCACCGTGTTTCTAACTACTGCTTACTCTTTGAAAACATTGAAGTACACATCTGAGAATGTACGAAGAAGAAGAAGCAGAAGAGGAACCCAGCACCTTTGCCGCGAGAGGCCAGACCCTCAATAACATAAATTAATTCTGTTACTTTGTGTTTTTCTCCTAGTTGGTCTGATGAGCGATCAAAGATGTTTGTTCCCATGGTAACATAAAATTACAGTAAATAAATAATACACAAAGGTATGTTTCAGGCGCTCGTGAGAAGTTAAGAAATCGACTTTACAACTAGACGACTAGACAACAGAAAAAAAAAAAGTGATGGGCTTAATGGGAATAGAACTCAGAAGGTTCCGAACGACACCACCCCGCCTAGCTACGGGAGCGAATCGTTACTATCCTCTCTGCCAACTATTTATAATTACAGATTTTAGCCCCGCCCATTATATGGAACATCATTAATTCTCCATTCGCTCTTTGTGGAGCATGAAACCACCCACTACAGCTGGTACATTTGGCAGGAAGCCTGCACAAAAAACATTCATACGCTGTTGTCCGTGTGGTTGCTGTAGTAATTTGTTTTACATGATAAGGCTGCAGGCGAGTCCCATGCTATCATATTTGTACGGCATGTGTAAATTGAATTTCGAAATCCAGACAAACATGGTCTGACTTATGCAGTACACTGTGCACAGAAAATTAACACTGAATCATTATGCGTAGACTGTCTCCCACGCACATTACACACAATGAGTAGTTAGTACACGTCGTATGTGTAATATCACATACAACTCATAGTTCTTTATCTTTCCTTCCGTAGACTTTTTTTAACATAGTTTTTGACACATTTTTAATGCAACGTTTATGGTAACCTAGCTAGCCTGTTCTTCGTCTTCTCCGTTCACCTTTCAACTGCTAACGGTGCAGATACCTTCCAACTGCTAACGGTGCAGATACCTTCAACAAGCATATAGTCGTCTGCCACAAGCGCGAGGTGTTTTCATATCTTTCTTCGTCCCCTTCATGTCTCCAGTTCTCCTTGTCCATAAGCGTTCTCTGGTCGTCCTCTACCTCTGTTACCCCCGGCCGGGATCACAGAACAGGCATTGTCCTGGTAACGCTATCAGCAGGTTTTTTCTCAGTGTGTGTCCTATCCATCTCTAGCGTCTTTCTTCTCATTTCTTGGCTAGCTGTTGCAGAAAAAAACAAATGAAAAATATGTCTAGAATCTAGATGTCAAAGAAAGGTGGGTGCCAAGATCTGAAGATTACTAGAAGACATATGTTTCATCAGACCCCTTGAAGCAGACAATGCTGACCATGTTAAGTTCTGATATAAACTACAGGAAATCTTTAGAGTAAGAAGCCAGAAAGATTTTGTTTCGCTTATACCGGCATTTTCTTTCTTTCTTCTTGTTGTAAGTAATGGCGAGCCATATACGAATTTTGTCAAATAACGTTTTTTCATTGCGCGTACTCGTAACACCCATTTCAGCATCTCCGGCTTGCACGAGAAAAAGAAACGATGTAAGTAAATTGACCACAACGTACCTACAAAAAAAAAGTACGTATTTTCATGATCGGTAAACCTTTTGCTGGGCCTAAGAAAGAACGCGGGGTTATAACTCTCCTGAGAAAAGTAGTTTGTGAAACAATTTACCTCCCCGAAAATACAGACCAGAGGCACGCACATAAGACTTGTGTAGAGTTTTGCATACCGTCTTGTGACCACAAAAAGCTGCAGTTAGCTTAAACGTTCAAATTATCGTAACAGAACAAAGATAATGATGAATTGAACGACAAGCTTGAGGAAGGAAAATGAGAGAGTAACAAGTAACAACGATTACATGTTTTTCAGGAAACTTGGTGGGAATCATCGTTATAATGATCAAATTTATGTCTTGTTGAAGATACTTAGTTTTGACCGGCATGCACAAATCCCCTATAGGAGGAGCCTGTCCCCCTGCCAGGCGCGTCAACCGGGTGGTAGATCTTGAATGGCCTCTAGATATAAAGGTTAGCTGTGAATACTGAATAAGTAGCGGTAGAGCAAAACACGTGGTTGTCATGGGGGGAGAAATGTGGGCAGCTATCTGTAAAAAAGTATGTAAATCTTTATTACGTCACACCCGGCAAGAGCGAGGCGCTTCAATCTCATCCCTCCCCACTGGTTTGTGACTTAGGCTTTTTAGTCAAAGGCTATCGTAGACTACGGTACACAGACCAACGGAATACAAGGGGACACCGCCGTCGTATTGTGCTTGTACAGTGATAAATCTAAACAACTTCCATAGAAAAGACAGCGACGTTAACTACGTTCCATAGTAATCACCTCGTCCGGTAAGGAGTATCATGTACTACAGGTGATACACGACGGGCATCAAGCACTGTCAGACATTTTTTTAAATTTAAATAAAAGTTTTGCCTCGTTTTGGCGAGGCGCGTCCCGTTCAACCTAGTCGGTTATATTAGGGCGCATGTCCAAATATAAAAGACCCTTGGATCTGAACGTTAATGTTAAAGTTGTCAGCAAATTAAAGATACCTTAACCATAGAGATGGCCAAACACCATCAGCAATCAAGAACTACTTATTCGGAGTAACCAGGAGGACATGCACACCATCATAGCTGGCAGACGCTGGAGTTGGGTTGGCCATGTCCTCAGAAGGGACCCTGATACCATCACAGGAACAGCTATGCTATGGACCCCCGAGGGAAAGCGAAAGAGAGGCCGACCAAAAACAACTTGGCGGAGAACTGTGGAAGCTGAGATGCAAAGAATGAACCACAGTTGGGGCACTGTACGAAGGATGGCCGCCGACCGAGCAAGTGGAATCAATTTGTTGCTGCCCTACAAGACGCCACCAGGCGTGATGGCCGCTGACTGCTTTGACGGTTGGCGGTTATGGATCAAAGAAGAAGAAGAACCATAGAGATTTGGGAGAATGTCCAGAACACTAAAACGGATTGGAAAATTTGACAAAACTAAAAAGGACATGAAATATAGATGACTGTAAGTTTATTAGGAACTAAGCTCGATATACATGAACGTGTGAAAATATATTTTCTAACTATCAATATGATTTATTCTGGAGGAAAGGGAACCTGAAAGGAAATATGCAGGAACGGTAAATGGATCTTGGGCATCATCAGACCAAGACCTAATAGTTAAATTGATTGTCAGACCACTAGATATTAATTGTGTACAAATGTATGCGACAACAGCGAATAGTACAGATGACGATACTGACAACACAGTCTACAGTGAATAATATGGCATGGCAATGGCGCAGTGCAAATCCCGTTGAGACAGCTATGGTACCTCGAGACTTTAGTGCCAACGTTTGTAGTTGTTTGGTTTGGTTTGGTTTAAAGGATCATCTTCATTGCACACGGACAACTTCATCAGTGCGCCGATCTCCTCCCTTAACTCACACAAGGAGGATCTCAGCACAGTACATGAACTTTTTTAGCACCGGCAAGGAATCCCAATGTGTGTGTACATAAATCACACCTTCTATAAATATGTTCTATGGCGGGTAGGTTTTTTCCTAATTTTTTTACTTTGCCAGGGCAGCGGCCGTATGGCCTACTCTTTAGCAAATTCCCAAAACTGCCCAGGGGATTTTTTTAACGTGCGCAAAGTGCACACGGGTCCCGCCCTATTTTTTCCACCCCTGTCCGAGAGTTCAATATCACTACCCAGGGGAGATCAGGGGGAGTATGACAACATTAGGACCCACTGGTTTTGAAAAAAATTCCCATCAAA
Organism: Oreohelix idahoensis; assembly: GCA_024509875.1. Taxonomy (NCBI): domain Eukaryota; kingdom Metazoa; phylum Mollusca; class Gastropoda; order Stylommatophora; family Oreohelicidae; genus Oreohelix; species Oreohelix idahoensis. The sequence continues at coordinate 22,170 of JAMPIV010017844.1, read as the reverse complement.
TATATTCATTGTACTGGGGAACCGAAACTGGGGACTCTTGAGAATTAGAGGCGGATACCATGCCACTTAGCCACTCTGACTCTTAGTTTGTAGTGAAAAAAGTGGAAGATATGTTTGTCTTCGAGTGTTTTACAGTCAGCTACCTGACATTTACAATATAATGAGATCATTAGAGAAACCATACCAAGAATATCAGCAGTAATATATTAACATAAACAAATTGAGATTTGCTGATGATACAGTCTGAATAGTGTCAAGTGAAAAATAATAAACAGGAAAATTATTGTGACTGTTTGTGACGAAAAAAGTGAAAAAGGAAATAACAAAAATACAGAAGTTATGGTCATCTCGAAGAATTGGACTTCTCCGGAAGGCACCATGACAATAAATGGGGACAGTTTTGCTGTAAGCCATCATATCCAGACACTTAGACATGTTTTATTAACATCAGATGGAAGACGTTATCTCACAGGTGAAGGGTGGGATAGCCCAGGCAAAAAACAGCGTTCATTAAAATAAAAGGTTTCAATCCAAAACATATTTGTCAATAGAAGTAAGAAAGAGAGTTCGTCATATGTATTAGAACCTATCTTACATAGCTGGAAGTGAGGAATTATGGACGTTTGTAATACAAGTACGAAAATTCTATCTGAGGCCAGATAAGATGTGGTTTTACAGAAAAATGCTAAGTTATAACAAAACGTGGCGCATCTAAAAAGACTAATGAAGGTTGTCATGAAAGAAGCTAGCACAAAGGAAGACTGATACTCTTATTAGAAGGAAGCCAACCCATTTTTTCTTCTGGAGCGAGGAAGCTGGAATATATTGTGACAATATGACAGATTTAAGGGAAGAGAAACAAATAGTGGGACGACAAGGAGATAAAAATATTGGAAAGTCTGGATCATGCAAGGAAAGGAAAATCGACATCAGAATTGATAAAGAACACTGGGGGGAAGTTGTTGCCGAAGGATAATGAGCACTAATGCCATCTGCCATGTATAGTGACGCCTACATGAAGAGAGCTGATTGGACAAATCTACGTATCCCAGAGGTGTAACAGAAGGTGTCCCTATGTGGTGTTAGAAGAGGGAGACGTGACTGTCCACGGATTGAATAACCAGAAATAAAAAGATGGAATATCTGGTCGCAATCGGAAGACACTAGTGAATAGTACTCTTACTTACCTAAAATAAAAGAGACTATACTGAACTTCCAAGTGTATCTTTATTGGGGGGGGTGGGGGGGGGGTGGCGGGGGGGGGGGGGGGAGTGGGGGGTGAGGGGGGGGGGAGAGCGAGTGTGGTGGCGGGGGGGCAGGAGGGGGGGGGGGGGAGGTGGGGTGTGATGAGAGGGTGGGGGGGGGGTGAGAGGGGGGGGGGGGGAAGCGGGGGGGGTCTGGGGGGGGAGGAGGGAGTGAGTGGGGGGGGGAGGAGGGGAGGGGGGGGGGTAGGGGGGGGGGTAACTGACATCAAGAACACATTTTCATTAGCCACAATAAGGAAAGATCCATGGTGCCAAAATATGACTTAAGTGCAGCTGCCGCTACTGCTTCCAACTACAGTAACCAGGAGGTGCCCGGCCGGCGTCAATCAGCGGGAGCGTGCGTCCACTCATCTCGCATGCCTTTTCTGAATAGACGCAAACCCAGCCCCTGAGCAAGTACAGCAAATTGTAATTTATGCGGCATTCATTTTCAGACTCCCGTTACGCCATGTCTCTGCGGCGTTCTGGGAAAACAAAATAGTCTAAAAACAGATGATCAGAGCATTTCATAATCCTGATTCTCTGACGATTTTTTTTCGATCCCCGGAGGAAAGGAGTGGTGTAGGTTGTATGATGGAACGAGGCGGGCATATGACAACGTATAATAGAGAACATAATGCGTGATCACGCTGCTCTCACTGTTAAAGTGGCGAAAGGATTGTGGGTTACTTTTGATTACCCAAGTTATGCATTTTCTGGATGGGAGGAGGACCCCCCACAGGTGTTAAAATGATTTGTCGTTACGAAGACTAAGGTTACAGATGCCTCCCTTATGTTAACTATCGAGGGTAGGTGTGTTTCAGTTTCTTTACTTTCTAGCGTTTTGTTCTTATTTTCCTTTAATCCGTCTCGTATAATACTTTTTGTTTCAGTTTGGCACAACTTGCAAACCGCAGTTGTCACCATATATCTATCTTTGTATTATCTCCCTAACACTATAGCATTGTAGAGTCCGGCCGTTTATTACAGCTCTCAGGACAGTAAACAGTATTGCCCAATGGAAGGAATAAAGATTCTTATGTTTCCTGTAGCTGTCAGCTACTCGAACCTATCATTCCAAAAATGTCCTTCTAGTGCACTTTTCAACTGATCTAACTTCTATTGCCACCTAGCTTCCCTTTCCCTAACCCCGCAGTTGCCTAAAAGTAATGCTGTTTCTTGAGAGGCAACCTCAGAGAAGCGTGGAAAATATATCCTAAAGTACATACTTTATATTTCTTTCTCTATTATCTAGACATGCTAAAACAAGGCCTCACTTTGAGTAGGACTTCACCACAACACCATGAGATTAGCATGCTAACTTCATAGAAGAAAGTCCTGTTTGTGCGTCTCGGAGAAATAAGCAAACCCTATTTGTATTTTTTTTTTTTAAATACAGCAGCAGCTACTAACTGACTGCTGAGACGTTGCACGTTCGCTGTTGATGTCACTCGCCGGTCTTTATAAGGGAAGTGACGAACGACTAGCACGGATTAGAATAAGGACTTTGACACGGTGGTACAATGGAGTGAGCGAGAATAGAGTGTACTGGGCGGTGGACTCGAGAAAGGAACTCCACCCTAGCGGGAACACACGCGGTCACTCAAGAGGAGATCCCCCTCACAGTTGCGAATGAATAACAATAGGGAGTGGATTTTTGATTGGTCTATAACCGGGATATAAAGTAACTTCACAAATGGTATGGGCAAGTTATGTCCATCCTACAGCTAAACTGTTGTCCCTTTATTGAGGCCACCAAGTTTTTATGAATAAGTCGTAACATTCGATTGTAAGTAGGCTGGGCAGAGTTTACGACAGAATTTTAAGCCGTGAATTGAGGCCTGTGGAAATGGTCCTTGTTTTCCGCGCTCATAGCTTATATGTTTTAGTTTTCTCTCATTATATATGCATGAGAACACACTCTCTATAACAAGACATTTAAAACGATGGCCTTTGGAAAACTGTTGCGCGTATAATGTAATGGGCGTGGAATTAAAGCGATACAACGACCAGAATAACTATGGGCGCACAAGGAAGTATCTATCTATCTGGTCGATCATGTCCTGAGCTCTCAATTCCTGCTTTGTATAAGATATCGTTCAGCCAGCCTGCGCTATGCTTAAAATAACTTGCAAAGTTGTATCGTGTAACTCTCTATTGCTGTTTATATATAATATTATATATATCGTATATAATTATAAATAATATAAATATATAATAAATATATATGGTATATGGAGGAGAAACACATATAATATAATATATACATTTTTATATATATGTTATATTTATATATATATAGGTCTTAATTATAGACTTCATATTTTTTTTCTTTATAATTTATATATTAATTAATATATATAATGGACATTTTGAAGTATGACGGCCCGTGAATCGGTCTATAGGCTATGTATGAGCCAAGGATGTATATGAAACACTTTTCCAATATGTGGATGATAGTCCCACATCGGGCTACCAATGAGAGATGGTATAATGCTAATTTGAGCACAAGTGGGTGGTTAGTTGAGTCATAGGGTAGGTAATTTCTTTAGGGCAAACGCAGGAAGGGGTGAGACCGCGAAGTCAGGTGGCCAAAAGCCATGGTGTAGTGGCAGCAGGAGGCCCCTGGGATTGTAGTGTATGATTTTCAAGAATTCCCCATCAAACAAGACAATAACCATGAGGAGACGTAAATGTGTAGAATAAGTTATTAAAATTTGTATATACATCCATTTGTTTTTTGTCTTTCCTCTCTTTTTGTTACAAGTTGTTGCATTCACCGTCATTTTTGGCAAGTTTCGTCCTTGAACCCTTCAAGAGCTTATTAGCTTGACCGCGGACAAAATATTGCAGAGTGAAAGAATACATGTACATATTTTTGCTTGCAATCGTCAGAAACTATTGGAATTATCCGTCTACTAAAACTTCTTTTAGTGAGTTTAGGAGCGGTTACTGGCGTCTCAGTATCTTACTGTGGACTTAGTCCTTTTCATTCCTCCTACCTACAATGGTAGCCATGCCGGAAACTCAAAGCCAACAGGGGGCCATGGGCTACTAGAAGACATGGGAGGGACATCACCGTTACACGCCCATAGAGGCATAAATGGGAATATGGTGATTAAGGAGGTCCCCCATATTTTCACAGACCATACGCGGCACACTAGGTGATGTGATAGTACAGCGATCCACGCCGGCCGCCTTAACCTTGCCGTAGAGATTCTCTGGCTTATGTGTGGAGGCACCCAAACTTATAGCAAACCTGACATTAAGAGAAAAAAACCTCGTACTCTCTTTATCCACACAATGAAAGTATCCATATTTTGGATATTATTTTAGCATCAATAAAAAGAGATGTTCTATAAATTTATAACCTTTAATCTTACTTACAGAAGTATTGGACAACTAATGAAGACTTCTCCACAACAACATTCATAGCTAAGTTTAAACAGTTACACTAATATACAAACTCAAAACAGTTCTTCTTTTCGAGTTTTTATTTTTTTTTTTAGATGCAAATTTATCATGTCAATTAAAATCCAAGTAAGTCCGCAGTTTACCAGTTTTCCCTATGCAGAGATGCTAGATCAGATTAATCGATCCTTGGGACATGGTATTAGATCCTGAAAATGATCTATCATCAACCACTACAATTTAAGTTACGACCATTGAAAACTACAGTGAACAATCTGAACAATTGTTTCCCACAATTTGGAAAAGCCTCCTGAAAAATTTTTTCTTGGCAATATTATTTTGATGCAGCAATAATCCTGGTGGGGCAGAAATAATTCTTTTTCAGGGTGAAGGCTTGTTTGGACGAAAACAAGGTTGAAGTGTGCAAGAAAGTTTCATCGACTAGACTAAGGGTGGTATACGCACAAATAATTAACTTTTCCCAAAGCGTCTTTAGTGATGATCATTTTTTTCGATTTGATGTATGATCATTTTTTTGACTGAGAAAAAAAATAAGTGACATTATGTTTTTCTACAGTCAAAGGGACATAACCCGAAATATTGAGAAACTGACAATTTTTTAGTGAGTTTGCCGCTTCTTCTGTGTATAGAGACACCACTTTCGGGTCGTACGATAATGTCTTCTTGAGACGAAGCGTGACCATAGCTCCCTTATATTGGTGATATTGAGTTATCATCCAATGTTTTGGTAGAAGTCTGAAACCTGTCTTAAGCGCTTCCTTGAATCATGACATCAGGAAAAGGCCGACTTGTGAAAGCAGCACTTTTATATGCTCTGTCTGTGCTGTCTTCACTTTAATCTACTCTATGTGAGCCGGGCGCGACTCAGAAATTGAGTTCAGGCGGGATGTGTCAAAACTGGTAAGTGTCTCCATATGACCTGTGTTCGCCTTCAAAATGGGGGATGTTTAGGAAACCTGGTCAAGTAGCGAGGTAAACGCAATTAACTCGTCTATAGTGATTTGTCTGAATGTGAAATAATACGTGTGAATGCTTTGTGAGTATGTAAGCTAACGTAGATCTGCATTTTCCCATATTATTCAGTGCCATGCCTGTTAGGGCCATCTAATTCATCTTGTCGAACTGGTTTCTGTAGATTTTCGGGCGCAAATAGACCATCCCTCAATATCTATTCCTCTAGTCAATCGAACTTTAGATGAGTTGTTTGATCAGTCTAGATAAGTTCGATCATTTGTCGCATCCTTTGGATCGCCTGTGTGATTCAAATGGTAGAGGACTTTCCGAACGATAGGGATACATCCAACTTCGCTCGACCGGGTAACTTAATACAATGGAAAACTAGTTATATATTCTGTGTGAGAACGCTCTTAGACCAACAAGACTATTTGCGTCTGTGTTTCCAGGAATATCAATTACGGCTATCAGAGATTGCACGATCCCAAACGTCAGATGGATCTGCGGCACTTAGGAAGGTCCATATAAAGGTCGTTTGGAGACCTGGTGTTATAACCATGTCTAATGTCTATTTCAAAAATCAACGTGCAGACATTAAACGGAAAGCTGTATCTGCCATGTATGAGCAATCTGATCGCTAGCAATCAAGTTCCTGAAGGCGAGCAAGTTAATTATTGTCTATGAACAATGATGATCGTGCAACTGGACACCTTTTGCAGCGAGTTACTATGGTATGAACCTTAGTCGCAAGCCCAAACCTGGTGCTATTCCTCAGACTATATACTGTTTTACAACTACACCTAATGAGTATATGTAAAATCCCTACGATGACAATATCAGCAATAAGCTGATTAGTATTTTGCAAGGCTGGCACTTCGTTAAACGTATGCATGAAGTAGATGACATAAATATCATGACTGTTTTTTGTTCGTGCGCAGTACAATAGTGATATAACAGTCAATGTTCGAACTTATTGGGCGCTAATTTCGCAACGGTTAAACCAATTCGTATGACCTCAACACGTCCATGTTGCCTGGTGTTGTTCCCTGTGGAACTTTCTCTGACTAGCCAGACACAACAGCAACATAGTCGGTTCTAAATAGCCAAAGTTCTGAGTCCTAAATTCAGGGTCCAGAAACATGAACACCTAGCATCATGCATACTAAGATCGCTCACTATAAATACAGACCAGTTGGGCTTTGATAGGGTCATTGTTTAGCTAAGTTTGTAAGACTCGTGGTCATAATCTTACATAACTGAGAGCTTTCAAAATCTACTCGAAGTACAATGTAGGCATATATTACGTCCTTTGTCACGCAACATCAGCTAATCTATTATACTATTTCAGATGAGTTAAATCCGACCCTTAGTGGTCATTCAACTTTATTCCTCCGACACTGATGTATAGTACTCTACTGACATGCTGCTATATTTTCCTTGGTTGCGATAGCAGGTTACACCAAAAGCTAAAAATAGTTTCCTAGCACTCACCTTGTAGCTACTACTCCTAGAAACACGGGAGGTTTCCTTCTAGACTTGTCTCGATATTAGTTAGATGTAATTGAGTCCTGTATTTTGACCACAAGTCCCTGAGAGTTCTGACTTCTGAGTTTGCTGATGGTAAATTTGAATCCCAACCATACCTATAACAAATATGAAGGCGTCACTGGAAGTCGAAATCTGATTTATCATATACAATCAGTGCAGACCTGTGAAAACTTTCTGGCCTACGCTAAACTGTCTATGGGTCAAGAGATAGTACAGATTCTTAAGGCGTGTCTCTACCTGTCCAGTTCCTTGTGAGCTACGGGTCTTAAGATATACGTTTACTCATACCCTTACTATGAGGGATTCCAGACTCTGAACGTGAACATGTCACCTGATAGAGAACACCTACTTCAAAATGTAGATAAAACGAGCATCTGAATATAATTCTCCTGGACGTAAGGATGTACAGTGATGCTCTCAAAAATATATCTTCTCTCATAATATGCACATTCATTTACCATAATTACATCCTCAAACTAGTATGGAAAAAGAGTATATTACACAGACGTTAAAATACTAGAAACAGGTTACACACAATTAACAATTATTGTCAGTCTTTAGACTTCAAGATCTCGGAATCCAATGAAAGTAACTGCGAGGATAACTCCTATCACTGTGCTATTAGTCCTTATGTAGAATTGCTAAGGATCAACTGTCATACAGTTTTTGCGAACTGATTAGTACAATGAGTCGTCGATAGTAGGTATCTGTTATACATTTCGCATCTTGCTATTAGTTGTAATCAGATCTATGCTGGCTGTCTTCACCAGTCGACAAAGGGGTGAGACGCAGGTGCTTCAAACTAGCCACCCACGATGACCGGAAGGTCATTCAGAACTTTCGAGATACTGCTGAAAAACAAACTGCGTCCATCTTTGCCTCTGTATAGATCTGATGCAACACTGTATGGTAGGTCCCAACAAGGTAGGTACTGACCAATGACCATCGTGAAGTTCGAGACTCTGAGTGGTGACCAGACTACTAAGATTGCGTGAGTAGATTGGCACTCCAGTCGGGACATGGTACAGCTGCACCGTCTTGCTGATACTGCGTTCACGGTCTGGTAGTGAAGATTTGATTCTCAGGAACCTGCTCAAGACATATCCATACTGCAGATCCTTTGTACTATAGTACTCTTGCTAACCTTGACTAGCTGTACGTAGGCACAGATTGTTTAGGTAGCACCATTTCCCATGTCATAGCCACTCTTGATTTGTTCACTACAACATCTATACAATTGCTGTATAAAGTTAAACGTGACATCATTTCCAGATGATATCTATTAATATTAATCTATGTCTGAATTAAGATCGATTAACGACGTAGCACCAAAGACACAGCACTAAGCTCAGTACAAATTTGCAGGTGCTCACCAGAGTTATATCCAGGTCATTAGCAAGAGTAACCGCTCATAACCGACAGGTAATACAGCAATGTAATACCTGAACGACTCCATTCAGTAATGAGAACAAACAACTGTCTTAATCCTGCTCACATAGTATACTATCCGTTCAACTTCATTCGTACGTCAACTTCCATGAGTCTGTCTTCCAAATCGATATCAAAGTTACAAATCTCAATATCTGTACTGCTATCTATAATCTGTAACTGATCATCGCTGATGCTAACTCCCGAAAATTATACATCAGACAAGTATAATAGAGAGTCCAGTGGACTCACTGTGTTTGGCAAATCCCAGTAAGTTGTCATACACCACATACAAATCCCATACACAATGTACGAACACTCCGCGGTTAGTTACCACAGCACCTACTGATTTCTATGGGTACGGCAAGTTAAGTGCGCGGTTTGAACTAGGGAAGGCGAACATTGCCAGCTCGAGGAAGTGGGACTTAGTCCCACCTAACCTCAAGCTAAAGCGTGTGATAGTCTAATCATCTGAAGCTTGGTAAGCAAATTATTTCCAAATAGACATGATGCATCTGCATGTCATCTGGGACTGGCCTTTATTCTCATGCTATGTTAAGCATAATGCATTTTAATATCGACGAGATACACAGCTTATTAAATATAATAAATATTTTCTATTTGGCTGATGGGGCTAGTTTTATGCGAGACGTTTTTTGACTCTATCAAGCAACCATCGGTTCCGACTACAGACGCAATGAATAAATCATGATTAAAACTACAGCGCCAGAATACCGTTATGACTACCTCCATCTGATGGCCCCTTATAGGCAAGAATTAGAGAGACTAACAGGGCATATTTGTAGTTAATATCCTCTATTTATTCCAACTAGGTACATACAGAAAAAAAAAAGAAAATTTATTATACCACGAGGGATAGCTCAACGTAAAATGTCTCATGGCTCCTACCCTCATGACCCAGCAACACTATACTGACATCAGAGAATTACCTTCCCTAACCAGATGCGATCCGCTAGCATGAACTGAAAACTTCACCCTGATGTGGATGTTAACACAGTCGTAGCGTTTATCATGATCCCCTGCAGTCTATTGTCTACCCACAAAGCTCTTATAGTAATACGTAATATGGGCCCGTCAAAAGACCACAACAGCACTCTCATACTAATCCGATATTTCAATCCGGCTAGATACGATATCAGACCTACGCTATCCCCACCAGAGGACCTCAGATTTACTGTCACAGCCCACACAGACACATAGACGCGCATCAACTTCCCCCCCCACCACCAACAAACCTTCCATACTACCTCACAAATAAACACTCTAAGAATACAACACACCCCCTAGCCTACTAACTACCACACAACCACCCAAACAACCAAAACATAACCGACTACCACATATTTAACACCCTACACCACTATTCACTTCGCCATATCATATTTCCATTTCCCCACATTTATCTCTACCCCCACCATATTATCAAAATCGCTAACTCTCCCATTATTCCCAACATCAAATGTCTTCTCTGAAAAATCCCAAACTTCCTACTTCAACTCATATTTATTGGTAGTATAACCATTTTATCCAATTAAAATTTCTACTATACCTTAGAAAACCTATCTTGGTTCATAACAATATAATTCCATAATTTTACACCTTAATTCCTAACACCTTATCCAAAAACCAACTTAATCCTCCCAACCACTCGAAAAGCACCTATCTGGATTTTATTTAAATGGTACTATTAATTCATTAACGAAATATCCTCACTAAACGCAACCCCCCTTAACTACCATCAATCTAACCCACATTACAAACCCCCACATCTTCTCCCACATCAAGATTTTTCTCTCGACTATTCCATATTATACAAGATCCTCACATATCTATCTTGTATACTAAAATACCCCCCATCCTCTTCAATTTCTAATTCAACCTAATCTAAATACCAAGCGAATAAACATTACAACTATTCAATGATGCTTTAATTATTATTACCCCCACCCAATACTAATAAAACTTACACAAAACATATCCTTCCATTATCTCACCTTCTATCCACACTTTTCAACCTTAAAATCTCTATCCTAAACATCCCGTTCCAATCTTCACACTACTGCAGTAATAGATCACTCATCACTATCCCCTGTACTGATTAAAGTAGTACAAAGTCCTTTATCCCACATACCTAGGACATCTCCGTTCTAACTTTTCTATTTATTCGTTTCTCTGGCGATTTCCATCCTAGTCCAGCAGATTATAACACCTTAAGTTACCTTTCAGCATAATGATACTGCTCCGACGCCGGCCATTTTGAAAGCGTGACCATCATATCGAACATCGAAGTAGATGGATTTAATAAACGCTAAATCTGAACCAGTCAAGCAATGAACTTGAAACTCAATTTTGTGCGACATAGCACCCTAACATCATACCTTTAAGTGCTGGATTTCTTCCCAAACTCCACACACTTAACTATCTGGGTACAGACAATTGCAGAATCGAGACCCATTCCTGATACCGAGGATGAGTTTCATTTGCATTTATTTGGTCATCCTTCCTCAGCCCTGTGGCCGATGGCGACAATTACGAAAAACATGCGCCCACATTCTGTTTTCTTAAAGATAAATCATTCCTGTACTATCATCTCTCCCATTACCTGTATCTGGCTTTTCAACTCACAGGCTTAAAATAAATAATACTAAGACTGCTGGTGAATTACTTATGTCCGTAGTATTGCCGTCCCATGAAGGTTTAACCGTGCCCTCTTTCGTTGATAACTTTGGATGTGGTTTTTCCCGATCTCGCTAAATCCGTAAGGTGATTCTTTAGGATTTGTTAATGCTACAATGAGAATATCCTGTTCCAAATTTTTATTCTTCTATATCTAGACAGCTGTAAGTGAGGGATTTAGCGAGACTTAATAGGACGCAACATCTTGACGCGCCTGGGAGGCGGAATGTATTTCCTTAGCCCTCTGCACCGTGCAAATCCTCGGGAGTACCGAGTCGGATATAGCTTGGTAAAATTTCACTGTAGATTTTTTCCTGAATTAAGACATCTTATCGTCGATCTATTCTGAAAATATCTACAATAGGTTTACGTGTTTAGCTCTGGACATTTAGGATTTTACATACTGACTGATATGTCCAATCTCTACCTTTTCAATAGCCGTTGTTCGCGCAGTAAATTATTAGACTTGGAGTGGCTGCATAATCTATTGAGATTATCATGGCACCGATAACCCAGTAATGATGTTGTACAAATAGTCAAACTATTGGATATGTGTCCTCCCAGCCATCATAAACACTTGAATCTCTCACACATGGTCGGGCTACATCAAACTGGAGATGGTACAAGACAATATATTCTGAACCATCGACTTTTTTCGTCCCTCTTCAGCTTTCCTGTACAAGATTAGTCGCATCCATGAGTCCATATAGAAATATGTCCGTAATCTTAAACAGTTTATCTTTAGTTGATTAATATGTGAGTGAATAAAATTTTTGCCAAAACTCAGGCTTCAACGTGCAGGTACTACTTCTCTTGAGACATGCGATCTACTACATTATTTACCTAGTGTGAACTAGAACACTTTTACCAACACGTGTCATCTATGCAACCTCTTGCTAGTTCCTGGGTATGATACAGCCTATATGGAGTTCAGAGACACGAACATTTAAAAACGGCATGCGCAGTAGATTGAAGCTCATAGCGGAGCGTTTTAACTAAGTACGGTGTCGATCAAATGACATAATCAAAAACCATTATCATATACACTTACCTCATAAACAAACTTTCATCGAAACATCTAGGGGGTAAACAGGCGTGGATCGTCGTGGATCATTCCCATTACATTTCTCAATTTAACTCACCCTCCTACAAAACCAACCTATGATCCACTTACCCTACTCCACCAATACGACTCCAATGAACATTTAATCTGCGAGCGGAGTTCCTGCCTACCCAGATGGGTACTGGTGGATAGAGATCCGAATAATCTCCATAGTGGCCCACTCTGAATAACGTACATACTCGTAATTCCCTAAAACTGTGGTTAGTGAGTGATCTGATGTTCTTACACAGTTAGGCTAATACTATGTAAATCCCATAATACCACCGTACACTTTACACCCTACACGATCTGAGCGCGTGCTCATAGGACAAAATACCTTAGTGTTCCAACATACAAGTAATTCCTATGGTTAGCGAATTATCTATGTCAAATCTACTCATTTACTCTACACCAGAAGTACCAGTCGGTACAAAGAGAGTAAGAATCGATATCTCTAACTCCTGGGGGTTAGGACATATCGGGTGGATGGGTGTCTAAAACCGGAATTCACTGACTCACAAGTAAGTAATCTGATCCTCCTCCGGGACAACATGCTGAAGTCTCCAGTCTACCTGATAAAGAACAGTGCAGTCAGGATGAGGGATTGTAGTAATTCGTTATCGAATTATGGGGAATTGTCCCCAGGGACTGGAGAGTTATATCTAGTTATATATATTCCGATCCCGACATATACATCAGTGGTTGTTGGTTGCTCATACCGTCTTACAAAATATTGCACGCACTTATTATCCCTGCTTGAGTACCTGGTTATTTCCTTTTCCTGAGCAACTTGGTATAGCTTCATCCCGAGTTGAGAAGGGATCATAATGCTTACCTTATTCTCAAACCCATCGACACCATCTACCTTGCTTACTCATATCATATGCTGTTGGTTGATCCATCTGGACAAAATCGGTATTCTCGTAAAAAAACTTTATATCCCCCACCTAACCTGCTTACCAAATTATTATTGTATCCTAAACAATAACACACCCCCCCCCCCCAGCCCGCTATTTGGTAAATCCCCCTTACCCATAGCACAACCTTCAAGAATGTCTTCCAGACACAATACGTAAACTCACTTGTATCCATCAGAGGAATTTCCTCATTGTTTTTCGATATGAGAGAGCATGGAGACAATCCTTGTCACTAGGCTCTAGACATAACGCCATACCACTTTTCGCTAGAGCTCCTAACGTGAACACCGTTTATATGACACGGTGATACTTAACCTAAAACTACTCCATTTCCCTACAAGTAACGTTGTGATTTTTGCTAGGCCATAGCTGAGAACTGTAGTAATATTTTTGAGCTCCAAGTTGTGCGAAGTTATAGAAGTTGGACACGGGAATTTCTTCCTGAAGAGAGGGAGCCGGTGTGAATGTTCTTTCATAACCGGAGATCAGTAAGGCTTGCTTTAGTAGATTTTGAAAACAGGTAATGCGTTCCCTATCGCTGCATAGGTGATTCTTGCGGGATATATGTCACCTGAATCACATCATATGGTTAATACTTGTGATAATATTTACTCACGGATCCCTGGACTTATACTTTCAGACTCCACCATTTTTTCCCCATTTTCCAACCCATATGTAACTAGGCTAGAGCCCTGTTCATAACTATCCTGGTACGACGTCAATTGTGGCGTGTCCCCTCCTTTTCAACCTAAATGGATCTAGGAGTGGAAGGATTCATGGCCCCCATATTGCTAAAAAATGTTCTGAAAAAGACGGCTACTTCCGCGAATGAGGTGATCAATTAACCATGGGTGATGTAGTCCCAACATGAAGTTTCAAAGATCAAGCTGATCTCATTTTACAGCTCATGGTTCTCTCGCTGCTTGTAACCTCTTTTCCTTTCTCTCTCACTTCTAATTTCTATGGGCCTTCTCTCTCTGCATTCCAATTTCTTGGTCTTAGCTTTCAGCATCCAATTCTAATTTTTCTTCTTGGCCTTTCTCCTCTCGTGTCTTCTAATTTATTCTTATGGCTTCTCTCTCTGCAATCTAAATGTGCTTTGCTTCTCTCTCTCAGTGTACTTTGTCACATTCCGTCGGACATGACCGGAACAGAGCATCCAGCCATGCCCCCATGCCAGCCTCTTTTCCTCCCCCACCTGCAGTGTAGCAGACCTAAATTTGGACCGAAATCAGGCCCTGATTAAAGCGTGTAGTCTAGTAGGTGGCAAGATAATCATACTCAAACTAATTTACAACAATATACTAACTTGCGTTAAAATTAAATTAACATATACACTGTACTTTCACCATATATGAAACGGGCGGAGCTATCTTTATAACTGTACACAAAGGGTACGTCCTAGAAAAATAAAAAATATTTCCTACTATGTTACTCTATCCAAAAAAATTGATACAAAACCAAATTATCTACACAGCAGAAATAGAAAGTTGGCTCAGGAATATCAAGGTATATAACCCCAGACCATCCCCCACTGTAGCGATGGGAGGTTATAATTAAATCATAGTTATATTAAAGTAAGGTTGCCAGTAAAGTGATTTCTGAGCCTTACAAAGTAATGACCGACAGTCCCTAGAAAAAGCACTGATGTTGTATTGTTTAAACATAACATGTCAGGGACTGTGAAAACCCTGGCCCATTGGATAAGAAGTAGTACCCAAAGGAGATTAAGGTGTCCTCCTCCCTGTGAACAATCTTATATGATTACTTATATTCTAAGGGGGATAATTAGAAATGAACATTTCACTGTGACCAGACAAATTTGCAAAGAAGAAAATGCAAGAAGTAATAATTCCCTGCAGGTACATTTTAAATAAATTTAATATATTACACTATTATTAATTCTAATACTAATCTACTGGCTATTGGAACAAGAGAGACACATTAAATTAAATATATAATAAAGAATTAAATTAAGTCACACTACCAATTACTATCTATTGTCTATTTAGACTATGCAAGACGTAATGTGAATAAGAAAGTTAACTGAAATCACTGTTTATTAGGCTGCATTTGAAGTTTAAGGATAACTGTTCATCAGTCTTGGACTGAGTTATATGTATGTATTACAGTTATTGTTTGTCAACTATTGGCTGTTTTATTCTACATGTAATAGGTGGAGGTTCAGTGTCATAAAGGACACTTATCCACTTGTCGCAACTTCTGAACTGCTGATACACGCACTGGAAACTGTCCTTTATTGGCTGATATCAGACTTGGTAGGCCCAACAGTAGGGATGCCAAATGACCAGTTGAAAGTTTCACTCTATTGGGGTCCCTGGCACTTTATTGTGGGAATGTCCTCGGATGACTGCACCGGCTTCTGAATACTGGCAGTCTGGTTTGAGTTTAATCTCATGTAACCAGTGCAACATATGCTAGCCTGGCTAGTATGCTAGGCTAGACCTAGTAGCTGACTGTAGCACAGATGTCGAACCATCAGTCCATCAGATATGTCACCCCTAGAATACAATCATAGTAAAGTCTAAAGGGACATCATTTCAGTGATATATGCATGTAGATAAAAACATTTATCAAGTTAAGTATTTAACTGACTAGCAACATAAGTGTCAGAACAAAGTCAGTCATCAGGTGTCAGAGTTATACAGTCATCAGCAATGTAAACATCATTTCAATGATACAGAATTAATATTAACAGTTAAATCAGTTAATAAAACATCATCTGTTTAATCCGAACTCCTAATACATCCCTTCAATATTCTATAACTTTGACTCCTTTTGGGTTTGAAGGTGTTAATATCCAAATCAATAATCAATGTACAAATTCAAATCTGATGCTATCATCTTATCAGCTTGAACAACCCAAAATTAAATCGACATTACAATAAAATAGGAAAGTGTGAGTGACCACGTGATCATCAGGTTTTGCTTATTATTCGCTACTGAAAAATAGGCTGGCTGTGAGAACACTACTCATTTATGAATTACCAGCTGGTTAAATGGATTTTACGAATTTGTGCACGCTCGGAACTAGGAGCGGCTAAGGCCGATCACGGCAAAGCGAGGAAGGGGAACTGAGTCACTGACTAAGTGCCTCGTTAAAAGCGTGAAATCGAGATCCATGCTGAAGCCTTCTAACGAAGGTATTTATTTACCCTAAACAATCTCTGGTCAATAGGTTGACTTTAGCCTTTATCTTCGTAAGCGATAATGCATTATAATATCGACGTGAGATAACAGAGCATTAAATATAATATTATATTTTATCTAATGTTAGGCATGTGAGTGGGCATAGTTTTGATACGTTATTTGTACAAGCAAGGGCCACTTCTCACTAAATCACATGAATAAATCATATTATAAAATAATAATAATATCGTTATATCAATGAATATTAATACAAGGCATATTTATATGTTGAATTCTAAATGAACCAGCTGTAATTACAAAAATAAAAGAAATTAAATATACAGTGATAGCTATCTTAAATTTCGCTTTAACCCACAGACACCTCCAGTGAACTACTTAGACTATTTAAAGCTAAAATTTTGCGAGTAGTGGCGAACCGCTCGACGAACTTTTCAGTATGGATTTAGAGTCCGTGGCGTTTATCTCCCCTCAGATCCTTGTCTCAAGCCTGCTTTGCGTTTTGGATCCTATCTCAGATGTTTTTGTACCGAACCGCTTTATAACGTACATAGCGCGGACAACGTATCGGAGATCAGATCGACGTCACACCCTAAGACTAGACCTGTAAAACATCCATCCCGAACCGTGATTATCAGCAGATCCTGTAGCGGTCGACAGAAATTTTAGCCGTTTAAACAGTTCTCGCATCATAATACTCCAAAATCCATATTGTTTCCATGTCTTATTCTAGATTTATAGCTGAGCTGATAAAACCACAATCTTATCCTATCCATGTTAAAATTCCCAAAGCTGTAATTTGATATTGTTTATTTTAAATATTTAAGAACAGAAGATGGGTTTTATTACAAGCATTTAAGCGTAAACTGTGAGGCATTCCCGAAAATACGCATTATAATCTCCGTAAAATGAACTTCCCTACCGTACCAATCTAATATGCAGTTTATACAACAACCATCCTTCCCTGTACTGAAATGTAAAATTCCTTTTTCAAACGGATTCCTTCTAAATTTTCTTTATCGTTGGCGATTTGTCCTCTGGTCCGAAATACATTTCGCCTGATACGCCCCTTATTGAAAGGCGGTCCACACGAGTCGTAGATGGGATTAATAAATCTGAAACTGAACTCATTTGCAATGATTGAGAACCAATTTTGCGACAACTCCCTATTGGCACTGATGCTCTATTTCTGTCTAGGTTTGGCTTTCAAGAGCATCCATGACAGAAATAAAATGAATTTAATTCTAATAAATCTGTCTCTTCTCTTGGAGAAAGTACGTCTAAAGCTTCGGCGCTGCCCCCAATATTGCTTTGTTTTTTTCGTTACTCTCTGCCTATCCTTGACCGAATTTGTACTCTACATTCGTAGAGTAATTTTGCTTGCTTTTTTCTATTTCCGATCAAAATTAGCCCGAGTGTTTTTGATTCGAGACTGCAGATTAGTTGAAGCTGTAAATCTTGCACATGTGCTTCAATGAAAATTAGCGAACTTTATGAAATTGGACTAGCAATGTTTCCAAGAGGAGTGAACACGTGAAAATGAATTCAATTCTTCCGCATTTTTTTGGTAGAAGATTTTTCAGCCTGTCGTCAAAGTATTTCCTTTTTCACTTTCATCACAGTAAATGTGGACTGAGAGCTTCAACAATTGTTAGCATAATTTCGCAAATAGCTGCAGTAGCGTATGGCGTAGCCTCCCATCTTGTGTCCTGAGTAAAGTGCTTAGGAACTTTGTGACTTTTGGAGGCCAAGAAACTTTTAGCACTGACCATCTTTTAGTAGAAGCTGAAGAAAAAAACAAAAAGCTCATTTATTGTACCAAAAAATTCACATGCATCCAGATACGGAGTCAATTGTTGGAAGTTTGATGGTCCCAACTATATTTAGGGAATGTCCCATCGCATGGAATACATTTTGCAAAATAGTTCCTTTTCCCAAATTCTTTGTTGAATCGCCGTTTATACTTCCAGCCATATTAGCTGCATTGTCACATGAATTGTCCTCTAACATTTACAGAAATCAATTTTCAATTTCCAAGTTCACTGAAGTACTCATAATCGCTCAGCCAACTTTCTCCGATAGTTGATATTTCAGGTTTTAAACAGAATCTCAGAAAGAAGCGCTTCAAACAACTGGGTATCCTCACTAGCAGAAACAAATCAAACAATAGACAGTAAATTTGATCAACAATGGAAACATCAGGGGTATTATTTAATCAACGATAAACTAAAAAAACCTGCTTGTTTGGCTAGTGTCGCTAAGTATTGAATCTCGAACTTTATAGGCCATCAACTGGATAACCTCTTCACACATATGGTTTTTGGATAAGTACTAAATGGCTGATCCACAGCGTTTACTTCCAATACAGATTTATGTGAAGAATAGCACATCAGGAAAGATGATCAAATTTGGCAATTAATTCAGCAATCCAAGAAAATTATCAGTTGTAATGAGAGAACCAAAAACATGTTACTTCATCATCATCCTCCAAATTGCCAAGCCACGTTCTTTTACCAAAAGGGAGATCCTGCAAGAACTCCCTGAAGTACTGTCCGCCGGTAATTGCTGCTCTGCTTTGATTTGCTCTTCGAGGTTTTTTGATTGATAACGTTTTGACCACACTTTCTGTTAAGTATGTTAGACGTGGATTTCATAATGATTTTTTATAGTTATTCCGTTCGTAAGTTTGAACAAGAATAGAGCATGATGCAATCATTCGAATCCAGTAGAGGGCTAAAGCTTGTAGTTAGGTGATGTTGGGTTAGAGAAAACAGGTATTGCACACAAAACATTAGACATTTTACCTTTTGTGGAGAAAACACTAACCATTCTCGAGGGTAGGTTTCACCATTTACTTAAATGGAATGGAATAAAATAATATCCCATTGAATAGAACCGGGCTTGGGTTTTTGTATGTGCTCATTCGAATTGGTAAAAGTGCTTATACACCAGTGTGCTGAAATTCCGATGGGTCCTTTTGCAATCCAGAATGATATTTCCTCGTTATTCATGACGTCCATAAACTTCGGACATTATATCTCTGAAATCCTCTAGTAGCATGAACAGTTTTTTATTTTTGTGTACAGCAAATCTCTAGGATTTTCGCTGGCCTTATTTGCTTGTTCAAAGTCATTAAGATGGATAAATGAGCTTGACTGCTATTCTTTTAATGTAACTATCTCGTAGGATGTTTCACTCCATCAGCGCCCCGTTGAGTTAATTCTTTGGTATAGGTCTTCTCACTTCAATTGTCACTTTCATCCAGAAGTATCCGTATTTGTAGTGTAGTTACTGACATACAGATCTCCTAGAAGTTCTTGAGTAGCCCTTGTTCTTTATATTAAACTAGTTGTTCTATCAGTCCTGCCCAGACCTGCCTGAGTAAACTATTTTATTTTCCTTCTGATTGTAAACATGAATGTTATGTATCTGAGATAGGATTAATGCAAGTGCGTTTCTGCCTGCTGTACAAAGCCATATACGTGATTGGCTTTTAAATGCTTTTTTCTAGTATTTTCCCTTCTGTTCTTTTTGTCGTTTTCGTTTACTAGCACAGCTTTCTTATCGCGCATAACTCATTATTTTAAACTAAAACTAAAATTTAAAACATTATTGTGATTCCACAATGGTATATATAAGAATCCTCACTTGATTTCAAAATGCACGTACATTACGTCCCTAGGCCTCTACTAAATGTTTCATAATTTTTTTATTTCGGAAATTTAAACGTTAGGTCTATAATAGATTCGCATTTTGGCGAAGCTGGCAAGGAAATGGCAGCTATTTCTTTCTCCTTTTACTAAATTGAAGAAGCAAAGTAAGATTGTGGCCTCCACAAACTGTACTAAAGCAGTAAGTGCTATAATTTGTTGAAACACTGTTTATCCAGTCATACACGTGTTTAATTTTACTGGCAACTATGCCTATAATAGTAAGAATCAAAGGAATTGTGCTTTGGGTCACTGTTTCCATCAAGTATTCCTGAATTGGAATATGTGCTACCACATTTTTATTGGGTAGAAATTTATGCGTGAGGGAACAAACTATAAGTCAAAGAGGGTTTCGAAGACCACCACGGTGTTTAAGACCAAGGCGAATCCTGTGTCCCACCTGTCTTTTCATACTTCTCAAGGAACGATGTCAATCAAGGCATGTAGGAAGAGAACAAGAAAGTATACAGTGGGGGTACTGGAAGATGAGACACAGGTCATATATTTCCCCGAGCTGGCATTTGCTGATGATGTTTGCCCCTAGAGTTGCTAAATCACAGAAGCACAGACTCCAATCCCTGACCTGCAAGATCTGGAAGGGTAAGAGCCTAGAGAGCGAGAGAGGGATGGTCATAAGCACAGCTCTAAAACCAAAATCCCATGGTGATATCACGAGAAGAAAGAAAACATCAGATTAAGTTGGAGAGAACAGGTCCTGGAGCAGGTCGACCACTTTAAATATCTCGGAGCTATTAATAGACCGAAAAGGAGGCATCAAAGAAGATGTGGCCACTCGAAAAGCAGCGAGCTGGTAGACTTTTTCAGGCCATAAATCGAGGATTCCTCAGCAAGAAAGAGGTTGGTAAGAAAACGAAGATGGCTGTATACCGCTCCACCTATGTCCCAGTCTTGACATATGGATGCGAGTCATTGGGCAATGACTACAACCCACAAAAGCCAGATCCAAACCTCAGAAATGAGGTATCTGAGGAAGGTGGTTGAAGTAACAAGAAGAGACATGGTCCGCAACCAGACGATACGTCAAGGCCTAAAATCCCACCCCTCAGCAGACCCAAATAGAACAGTCCCCAACTACAGATGGTTTGGCCATGTCTGCACAATGGGAGAAGATCGGCTACCACGGACAAGCATGGGAAATAAAGAGCCAGGGATTCAGACCCCCATGGACGACCCAGAGTCCGCTGGGGAGGATATCAACATTATTGACAATCTTTGAAGGACCGAGGACTAAATGGAACCAGGCCAGGAAGAAGCCGCGCTTATAGAATAAGTCTGTGCGACCTCTCCTCATCCAAACCTCTACACCTCACGTAGAAGATGAAACACTAAGTAAGTAAGTAAAGCTTACACATTTTTGGCTTATGTACGCCCCTGATTGTATCATTAACAAATGAAATAAAATTAATGGTGTAATTGTTTTGGCAGAGGCAGAGGCCCCCCTAGATTAATTAGGCCCTGAGGGCGGTGCGCAGCCCCCTCAGCCATATGTAAATCCGGCACTGGGTGTAAGCGTTTTGCTAGATGAGAGTGGCCATACTATTCTATCAGCTGTTTTTCCTCTGGCCTTGGTTCCAGTCTAGTCCTCGTCCTCATTAGATTGCTAATGTTTGTCCATCTCAGCGGACCCACTTGGGTCCCGCCTGAAGGTCTGGATACCTAGCTCTTTGTTTCTCATACTTGTCGTGGTAGCCGAATCCTATCACCGCACTGGTCCAACAACAGATTGAGGATAACATCTATTCAACAAGCTTAAGATAGACTACCGACATGTGTAACTGTGGCACTGTATAAAAAAGACTGCTTTAACTTCTGGCTTCCAAAGTTTAGCCAACATAACGCGGTACAAGAGACAGCGCATAATGGCCTACACCAGTACCATTCGTTCTTTCCCAGCAAAGAGTTTGCAAATGAAATTTGTAATTGATGTAAGAAAATTGAGGTTAGAGTGA
>JAMPIV010017843.1:0-47329 GCA_024509875.1 Oreohelix idahoensis | reverse complement strand
TCACCGACAAATGAGGGGTCAGCTAAGCTCTAATATATGCTTACAACAATAGTTTTATGATAAGGTCAAAATAATACATCGCCAAAAAATAAAGCAAGTGTACAATAAACAAATTACCCATAATAATCTGCCAAATACACCAAAATAATCATTTACAAACAAAGTTAAGTATTATTACTGTAGACCAAACATGACACAATAAATAGAAAATAAAGTCAAGATCAAACAAAAGAAGCATGATCAGCACAGAAAATCAACAAAGAAATCGAAATAGGAAGAAAGATCCATAATACCTAATAGTAATAATTAAGCTAATCAATTCCTTGCATGAAATACATAGAACTGTCACTAATAATTACATATACTAATCCATATTACAATACGTAAGAATACAAAGTATGGAAGTATAAGAAGTGTAAGAAGTAAACGTATACAAATAGTATCAAGTAACATCCAGATGGAACATGGAAGCATAACCAAAGCATAGACCGCTTCCAAAGAAATGTAGTGAAACGAAGAATCATTCGAAAAGGAAGAAGGGAATTCAAAAGATGAATGCATAGAAAAACGACAACAATACATCCCAACAACAATCCAAGTAACTAACGCATAATAAATAATTTTAGCTAAATTACAAAACTTATAACTAAAATGATTTATCACAGACATCACACAAAAAAGTGCGATATATAAAATTATCACAATCTCAAAACAAAACAAAAAAAAACTATTTTAAATGGAATATCAACATATATTATTACACCTAATTAAGCGCTTTGGCGCAGAAAAAATATAACAATGTCAAAGAAAAATACATTTCCAAAAAAAAAAAAATTACAGTACAAAAAAGTTTCTTTAAAGCTAAGTTAAATAACAATAGTATTTTAATTTTTTTCTAGATTAAATCTATAACTAATATACCAAAATGAAATCATCTTTAACCAAATGAATGACATCTAACAAAAAAGAATTCCAATACTTAAGTAGACTCATAATAAACACATACTAGTTTAAACAGAATTCAGCAGAAAAAAAAAACACATGGCAAAAAAAATACCAGAAACCAATGTTTCAAAATATGTTTACAAATACAAATACAAAATCATAACTAACACATACAAGTTTAGTTTCAAAATTACATTTCACAACACAATAGTTACTGCATATAACCTCTGTATATGGTAATATTAATTAGACATAGCACCAGAATATAAGAAAAGAAAAAAATAAATTTAATGAATAACAAGACTCTCTGAAACAACTAACGCATATTCGACGCTAATGA
Organism: Oreohelix idahoensis; assembly: GCA_024509875.1. NCBI lineage: Eukaryota > Metazoa > Mollusca > Gastropoda > Stylommatophora > Oreohelicidae > Oreohelix > Oreohelix idahoensis. The sequence continues at coordinate 46,044 of JAMPIV010017843.1, read as the reverse complement.
GTTTGTGCATAGGGCTGGCAATCTCATCAAATCCAAAATTTTCCTAAGAATCATCGCTGCAAAACATATCAATGTTTGATGAATTAACTATCATTGCTTCAACTTCACAACGTAGCACCTATGGTCATACATAATATGGTCTAATTGGAATAGTCTTCTGACTAGCGTATGAAAAAAAAAATCACAAATCCACAATCTCATTACAAAAATTAAAGATAAGTCACTACAAAGTGATATGTCATAATTTCATTGCAATCATAACACATGCAATGTTTATCAACAAAACAATCATGCAAATAATGACAGTCACAACAGTGCATACATATGAACATACACAATACCTAAGACATTATGTAATGTAAGTTACTATACAATACAGTAATTCATTAACCAAAAATAAATTAAGTGTAAAAAACACTATAGCAATCTTAAACTAACTCCTAAACAGACAAAAAAAAATAAATAGGTCACAAATCCGCGGTCCTCGATAACATTCTGTAAACCGCACGGGGTAACGTCATACAACACCGTGTCAACAGGCTGGCTGGGTTTCGCTTGACTAGACACCTGGTCACAGGTTGACCCACATTCCTCTCACAGTAAAAAATAACTTCGGTGCGAAGATTCTTAACAAGCCGAATACTGTGGGAAAATATAAATGAAAATGTCTATTTCAATCAACTTGTGAGATTTATTGAAGTAAAACGGAAAGTTAGTCTTACATTTACCCAAACGTGTGGCAGTGAAAACGTCTGGTTTCTATATGATGCCATCATTTCCTCGTCACACAGCAGATAACACAGAAGGATAAGACATCCTGACAGAAATGAAGGTCATCACAACAGTAGGCTGAAATAAAATCCTACTCAAACACAACGAGATATTCTCTAGAACTCAAAATGCATAACAAGCAGTAGTATTTGAAACAATACCCTTACTGTTACCTTGTTTATAACCAAGTTTGTTCTTTTGTTGTGCAACATTACTATGATTAGTATTTCTACTTCTATAAAAATATCTAACCGATGGATTTTGTTGTGTTCTAGAATCATCGTTATAAGGCTGATAACCTTTATTGTAGTTATTTCTTTCACCAAAACTGTTTCTATTCTCCTTTGTGACAATATTCTTACTAAATTGATCAGTACCAGTGATAACTAAATTCTTATGGTTATCAACATGTTGAGTTTTATTTTGGGTACAAGTCTTACTAATAGCTTTGTCCCTTATTATTTGTTTATCAGTATTTCCATCATTAAAATAATGGTTGGTCTTTTTAGATCTGCCTTGAAAATTATCTCCATTTTTTTTGCAATCTATAGAACTGACTGTTATAGCAGAATTATCTTTGCTGGCCTGACGCCACGAGTCAGTAATGTTACCAGAAGTAGTACGTGGGAAATTGTATTTGCCACGTAGTGATCTCCGTCCATCATGTTCGACTTTCGTCTCAGCTTGTGTAAAGGGCTGGCTTCTTGCTTGTTTTATTTGGTGATAAACATTCTGTCTACCTTTGTCAACATTGACAGTAGACAAACCCTTAATACCTAAAACCACATCTACCAAACCATAAACTCTATTTCTCAGATCACTAATCTCAGCATTTCTAAGTGAGATGTCTTCAGTTTGTTTCTTAATTAAGTTATTAGATGTTAAAACCTTACTCTTCTCCTCTATGAGTAATTTCTCAATATCAGTCATTTCCTCTTTCTTAAACGACAACTCCTTTACTCTCTTTTCTCCATCCTTTTCTTTATTAGTCCTCAACTGCTCCAAGTCCACCTTAAGTTCCTCAGTGTCACTATCATGGCTATTTACTAGCTCATTAACCTTCTCCGGAACTATAACATTCTTCTCCTCAAGTTTATCAAAACAAACATCATGAAGCATCTCTATGTATAATTTTTCTCGCTCATTGGTCTCCACTTTCAACTTGTTGTACATCTGTTTATTTTCTTGGATTTCTTGAGTGAGATTTCTAACTACGCCCTGCTTATTCTTTATCTGAACTTCCAAGTCTTTTACTCTAATGCACGCAGAGTCTAATGCTGTTTTTACACTAGCAAGCTCCAAGTTTGATTTCTGTAACTCACTTGTGAGCCTAGACACTGTTTCTTGAAGTTTATTCTTTTCAGCACTATCCTGTAAAAAACTTATCTCTTTCCTGTAGAGTACTCTGTTTGTTTACTCTTGTTTGTTTCTCATTCTTCAATTCCCTTTTTTTCACGTCAGAAACACCGTTGTGGATTATTTTGGATATACCTTGCACAATCTTTCTGTGTTCAACCTTCCTATACTGATACAAAAACACACGAAGGTGCTGTATCAACTCCACCAAATCTTTAGCCATTATCAAATTATGATCAAACCGAAAATTATCTTCAGCAAACAACTCTAAGGATCTAGACGCATTCATCAAAAAATCGTCCAACACCCATGCTTCAAGTCGTGAGCCTCTCAATCGTTCATTATCCCTACCATCTACTAATGCAAACCTCAACATAGGCCTCATATCGCCTGGATTAATGTCACAATCCATGGTGATTCAATCGTTGAATGTACTATATTTTTAGATCACTTATAATTCTAATAAGTTTATGTTACATAGCAATCAATCAATTATGCACTAAATCCTATATTAACCAGTTAATATAATTCATAATGAGCAATATGAGAAGACTTGATAGCATACATACATAAACACAGTTTCCACAACAACGAACACCACTTATCTTGCAAATAGCAAAAACGTCCTTCTTTTCCCGTTACAATCGATGGGCATCAGATGACACACCACAAGCAGACTCCCATGTCAACTCTCACTCCACCTTGACACAGCATGCTATGTTGTCGTAGACAGCACAGGAAACTGGAAATAGTATGCCATGTGATCGTACACAGCACAGGAAACTGGAAACAGTGCAAGTTACCCACTTGTTCCCTCTGTCGTCGCGAAGGTACACTGTCTGTCACTCTTGTTGGAAAGAGTTACGTGATATTTCGAACTTGCATATAAAACTGGAACATACTGCAATTCTCATAATGCAGATATCGCTGATGATGACGAATCAGGACAGGTCGCCATAACCATGTCAAAGTTTACTTGAAAATTTCCCTCCGAAACGTAGAACTGGAAACGTTGCGGAAATGTCATATGGAGGCATGTAAACACAAGACGCTTCACCGTGTCACCGATTACAGGTCATGAGTGACACACAACTGTCTGTGTATACTAGAGGCTTTGCCGATTACAGGTCACGATCGACACCAAAAACTGTAGAAGATTCGCCTTTGTTTCTTAACAATGTAGAAGTAAGAAAAGGTGTTCTAAATCCAAGCCACGCCCACATAGGGCTATTCATTGCTCTTATAACCTTACCATGATACTGATAAAGTCTGATGCTCTTATAACGCGAATTCGTGGTCATTACGCCCGAAAGGTTGGCCCACCACTGATAAAGACTGTCCGCTCTGTAGTCTATAAGTAATCTGGCCTACACAACTCCTGGCCTTATAATCTCCAGAAAACTCTCCCTCCATAAGGAACAATGGCCTTACTATCTCCTAGCGCCGTTCCTGCACAATAGAAATCTATCAGGGAGGTAAATATGATCCAAAACATCGGCCTGTAGACACCAAGGCCTCAGAACATGTCCTTAACATAAAGTACACCTTATTCTTCCCTTATCACATCTTATCTGCAGATTTATCACATCTTATCGGCAGATAAACACACCTAAATAGGCAAGTACTAGTACACCTCGAAAATGGCCAAATATCGTTCCCTTACACTACCCTTGGGAACACACACAAGATACAGGGCTGACTCCAGTCAACCGCCCAACTTAGACTGCCACGGGATGACACATCTCCCGCACAAACAGACACCGGACTCGGCTGTTCACGTACTCCCCGTGAGCTATTCACAGCCGGCCGAAACCAGTACAGAATAACTACATGACCAGCGCTCACACGCTTTCTGTACACTCTGTTTTCTAACATATAAATGTTTAAACAACTCACAATTAAACCAGCTAACAAGTGCGACAACCCTGAATTCACACTGTATAATCAGTATAGTACGTATCATTCCCCTTTGACCTTAACAGTCACTTCAGTCAAATCTCAGTCAAGTATGTATTATGGTCTGTTAGTCCGTCTGCCTCTACTTGTTTTTTTTCAAAAAAAAACACACTTGGTTTTTCATGCCTTTCCTACACGAATCTGCTACTAAGTTATTTTTAGCTACAATTCTCCACCACATTCCCTCTCTTTAATTACAGCTCGAATTTTACGTTTGCAGACTCAAGGCCAAGATTTTGGTTATTTTTAGTGACATGGGTTAACAGTGTAGTCGTTCGTCTGATATGAACAATACAGTCTTTTGTCAATATCTTCCTTATTATCTATCCGTCTGTATAATTGAAAGCATATTATTTCTCTGCTCAAGATGGGCTATCAAACTAGCTAGGTTTTATTTTCATAACTCTATTATTAAGAAAAACGTATTTTTTTCTCAAGTTTAATTTTTTTGAAATTTGTTCGAGATCCTTCCTTCATGTGTTTTGTCGCGGCATTCAAATAAAGACCAAGTATCGAAAAACGCTCAAGAAATGACTGTCTCGATCCAGAGCTAATGTCCATTTCTTGTCCATTTCCTTACTTTATGTCAACTAGGGGACGTGAATTTTTTTTCCTTTCACCCCCCACTTGCGTCCTTTTGCCGTTCGAACTTCAAACACGTGTTCAGTCATATTTTTCCTTTTTAGTGTCCTCCGTTCTCTCCCGTCTACAAAGGGTAAACGTTTCGTCTGCACTTCTAACTCGTTAGTTTTAAATGGCTGTTAGTGAACCGCGGCATGGGCGATCATGTCTTCTAGTAGCTTACGCATTATTTTTATCCCTACATTTTATCGTGATAGTTGGAGATATTTTAACGTTGTATCATTGTGACATCATCACACATGTCCCCACCTGAGAACATGCACTACGGCAAGTTCCAAAACCAGTGATACACATAGATAAAATCTCTCCTCACGCCTGCCACTATCTAATCTTGATCACAGGGGTGCCGACTGAGGAAATCTGCACTGACATTCAATTTGCCTGGGATATATTGGATAATAAACTGATAAGGTTGCAGTAATAAAGACCACCTCAGCAATCTTGCGTTTTCATGCTTAGCCTGAGATAAGAATACGAGGGGCTGATGATCCGTCTGGACCACAAAAGTCCTACCATACAGATAGATTTGAAACTTCTTTATTGCCCAGATTAACGCTAAACATTCCTTTTCGCTTGTAGAATATCCTTGTTCCGCTTTATTCAATTTGCGGCTTGCATAAGCAACTGGGTTCAGTTCCCCATCGGGTGAAGATGACCTCTGCAACAAGGCCGCTCCGAGGCCTACATTACTTGCATCTGTTCTCACCACAAAGTCCTGTGTCAAATCAGGCGATTTGAGAATAGGCTTGCTAGTGAGTTTTTCCTTTAATTCTTGGAAAGCTAATTCACATTGCGCAGTCCAAATAATTTTATCTGGAAGTCCCTTGCGAGTCAGATCAGTCAGAGGAGCACAAATAGCGTTAAAATTTTTGATGTATTTTTGATAAAATCCGCATAACGACACGAATGATCGCACGTCTTTTTTTGTTTGTGGTCTAGGTGCTCTCTGCAGTTTTCCCAAGTTCTTGGGATCAGGGGTCATGTTACCCTGATATACAGTGTGTCCCAAGAATTCCAACTCTTTGCATCCAATACAACATTTTGTTGGCCTAGCAGTTAAGTTCGCCTCCCTAAGCCTATTAAATAACATTTTTAGAGCGTCAATGTGTTCTTCAAATGTCTCTGTGGCGACGAGAATATCATCCATGAAATTCGTGATACATGGGTTATTCAGGGGATCCAACAATTTGCGCATCATCCTTGAGAATACACTCGGAGCATTTTTCAGTCCGAATGGTAGCATGTTGAATTCATAATGTCCTTTCGATGTGCTAAACGCTAAATAAGGCCTCACTTCAGGCTTCACTGGGATCTGGTAATAGCCTTTACTAAGATCCACCTTTGAAACGTATTTTGCCTTGTTTAATCTGGCAAATAACTGTTTTGTGTCTGGTAATGGATCCACTTGTCCTTCTGTGACAGCATTCAGTTTCCTGTAATCTATGCACAGTCTGTGTTCCCCAGACGGTTTTCTCAACAAAACGACACTGGAGCTAAAAGATGATTTACTGTGTGAAATAATCCCCTCCTTCAACAAATAATCTATTTCTTCCTTCAATGCCTTCTCCTTCGCGAACGGAATAGAATAAGCTCTCATACAGATTGGGTTTGAGTCTACCAGTTTCATGTCATACTGTAGCAAATTTGTATGTCCTGGTTTATCTGTTAATACATCTGTATGTTCCTCCAGAACCTGTTGAACTCTCTCCCTCTGATTTTTAGTCAGGTGCTTACTGACTTTTACTTGTGCCGCTGTTTCACAAGGATGTAATGGGTATTCATGCGAGGTGAGTGGTTCCTTTTGCATTTGTGTTGCGATAGCCAAGGTCAGTAAGGGGGTGCTTTCCTGGAGTGGTGTTACGTACATTTATTACCTAAGGGGGTAGTCTTCGGTCCTGCCAAATGTACGCACCAGTCTTTATATATTTTATTATTTGTGCGTTCGATTGATTCACGCACTGACGTGCACAATGCAGTGTGAGTTGCTTTGGACGCACGGGTAACCTAGTTTGGGGATTGTGACGTCATGTTTTGAACGGGGCAGTGCGGACTTTGTTATGTCCGAGATATAGATTATTGGAATTTTCTGGCAGTTTTGTATAAGCCAGTATGTTATATTGATTCAATTGGTATTCTTGACGAAGCCAATGATGGAAGGATCATGTAAGTGTCGCCCCGGTTATATTTGTATATTTATTGCCGTAAACTAAAGTATCAGGCCGCTCCCAGTTGTAGTCTAGCGGGAAGTCATCTTAGCACGTAATTTCCTAGAATGGACAGACGGAGTCGGTGGTCATATTAGATTACCGTAGAGGAATAATACCTACGTGTAAACCAGTTTATTTATTCGTATGCTTCATATTTTATATGCCGTACATTCAACAATGCCAGAAGCGTGGCATAGAATGGGAGAGGTTAGTCAACTGGAATCTCTAACCTGTTCGTATTATCGTGTATGACTTTGTTTGAAACTATATGCTATCTAACGTTATGTTTTGGAGAACGTATGGGATTGTGAAGTATGATATGGAAGATTTTATCCTGGAGTATGAATACGTTACCATGATAGACGTCCTTGAAGGAAGGTCAATGGACTTGAATGAGAAGAATATTATACGGTAACAGTTTTGTGATCCTTAGTCACTTGAGTCTGAGGACTTTATTGGTAGAGAATCTTCAGGAACTTTAAAAGTAATTACCATTATGCTGATGTATGATCTTTGCGCCTGTGACGATGTTAGTCTTGTCCACTCCGTATGTGTCATGTTGAATAAAATCTATGTACAGTCATCACCGACTTATGTACTGCCAGTACTTGCCTAGTTCACCCAGTTCAACACTACTTGTTGAAGTTCGTTTGAAGAATATTGTTGACATTCGTTCATTTTAACCATTCGCGTTTTAAGCTACCTCTTCACCAGTATAAACTGTACTCAACCATAAAACGGAGTCAACAGTAATTGGTGTGCCAGTCTGGTTTTGAAATCAAGAATTTCACAGGAAACGTACCCAATACAATTATCATTAATGGAAGATCTGAACTTTCAAGGCGACAACATCTTGGGATCATCTGAAGATCTGAACTTTCAAGGCGACAACATCTTGGGATCATCTCTTTGTCACTATTACGTGCAAGCTGTGGTCTAATAACTCAGAACGAAGTATTTTATCCTCACACGTACATACACGGAGACGAGGCACATTGGTTTTTTTTCCTGCACGCGAGATGAGTATAACGTGTTGTCGTTGTACCCTTTATTACGTTTAGCTGTGCCTTAAATAATTATGTCCATATTTATATTTTCCTTGTTATATGTTATATGTTGTTCATTTGTCGTGGGAGGTAGGGAGGTTGATCTGTCGAACGAGATCCATCTCGAAGCCAATTCGGGCTCTTCGTCAGACGTTCTGTAGGGCTCATTTTGTAGGTTTCAATTGAGCGATAATTCCGGTACAAGGCTAGAAACCTTGCCGAAGTTCTGATCGCTAGTTGTCCCTTATGATAGTATCTGTTTAGCTGTTTCGTCACGTTTACTTGTTGTTTTCGCAGTTATTTTTATTCGTAATTTAGTTTTATGATGAATTTTGTTTGTATTTTGCGTCCATCTCACCTTTCCTGTCGTTCAGTTTTTTACAAAACCTATGTTTTTACACTGTGTTGTCTATTGTCTTGTTGATTATTTGATCGCAGTTATCATCGTAACTCTTTACGACATTCTATTTTTAGTTTCACATTTTTATTTTTATTGGATTTCTGCGACTGTTTTCTATCGTCGTTGATTATCGTGTCTTGTCGGTATTGTTTCTATTGTTTGTCACGTTGTTCATTTCATGACATTTGATTACATAAATTTATTGATTAATAACATATTTAATAATTATATGATAACAAAATATACCGTTCTTGGACAGGAACGTGTACCTTTGATTAGAGTGTAAATTAATTGGATATTAACTGAGTAATACTTATTAGAGTGAGAAAAAAATTATTAGACATAATGGATATTTTGGATCATTTTCTCCGGAAGGGACATAGAATAGGTAAATGGGGTTCAAGTTGTGAGGAATATGCCATTGAACATTTCTTACTTCAAATTACCCAGGATCTCAAGAATTTTGCTTTTCTTAGGTGCAAATATGGCTTTTCACAAGAGAAAGCAGTGAGACTTGCTAAATTATTATCCACCATTTTTTATGATGAAGGAAAAATAACTACTCAAGACAGTAGTGTTATTGAGGTGGATGAGTTGAAGAAAACCATAACGAAGCACAAGGGTAGGGAGATTGCCCTTACGAATGAGCTGCTACAGCAAAAAGGGGAATTTGAGAAGAAGTTGGTGGCTATGGATTTTGAAAATGCTGAGTTGAAGAATAAAGTGACAGTGTTGATAGAGGATAATAAGAAATTTCATGACTCTTTTAATCAGAAAAGAGAGTTAGATAATGAGGTGACCTCCTTAATGAACATATTTTTCGAAGAAGATAGTGACGATGAAAAAATACCTACTGCTATTAATACTACTCTGCAGATAGATTGCAATACACACGTGGCTCAAATTCAGAGCCTGACATCTGAGGTAACTCTTTTAAGAGAAAAGTGTAATATGGAAAAAACGATGGAACAAAACATGAAAGTTTTAGATAAGAAAGTAGCAGATCTTACCTTGGCAAATCAAGAACTTAGGAATCTTCTATGTCAACAGGAGAAAGTGTCTCAGGAAAAACAGATAAATATTGAAAAATTACTCATGGAGAAAAATGAGTTAGAGAATGAAGTACGCTCAGTAAAAATATTACTTGACAAGGAGAAGAAGGTCATTGAAGAATTTGATAAGTTAAATATGACTATGAAGACAGACTGTCATGCTCATTTGGCTCAGATTCAAGAACTTACATCTGAGATTCCTCTTTTGAAATTAAGGGTTGAGGAACTTGCGAATAGTCATCAAAATGCCATTGAGGCACTTGAAAAAGAAAAGGCCATTAATAAAGAACATGTCAGGAAACACACTATCGATGTTGAACATCTAACTCAAACTGCTGCTGCAGAACTCGAAGTTAAAGATTTAAATATTATGAATGGGATTGCTAGAGAGCTAGAACAAGTCAAAAGGAATTATGAGAAGTTGATGTCAGATTATGTAGATTTGAAACTAGAATCTGAAGATAATAAAATTCAACAGAAAATAGAAGCGGAAAAATAGAAAAAATTGATAATGAATCTTAGAGATAGAAAAGTCAGAAAGGGAAATAACAAGAATTGCCATTCTTTTAAAGGGAAACAATTTTGTCAAACTTCTCTGTATAATGTATCTTCTAGCCAATCTCACAGATCACGAGATTTTCATCAGAATAATTTTGGAAATAATCAAAGCAATAATTATTATCATAATGGGAAATTTAAATCACAATCTTTCAAAAACAGACAAGGTTATCAAAATAGACAGTATGGTCAATGGCACAATGGTAATGGTCATACTAACCGTGATTTTAACGTAAACAAAAATGCAAATACTAGCAATTTTGGGGATAATAACCAAAATCGATCGCTACGAAGATATAGATCTTCGAACCAGCCACGACAACACTCTAATGTTGCTTTGAGTGATACACATTCAAACAAGGAACAGGATAATAATGTTAATGCACATAGTGCTATGTCATGTTCTCTGGATTTCGAACAGGTCAAGTCTTGTGATGAGAGTAATACCCCATTCCAGCCCAAGGCGATCACAACGCTGCGATGCGGGCAAATTATACCAAACCTACCAGCGGCTTGTACGGCCACGTCAACTACTGACTATGGAACAGGAAGCCTTAAATTAAATAAGGGTTTTATAAATGGCATTCCATGCTCTCTTTTATTTGATTCAGGCTGCAGTGCTGTGGGAGTGCAGAACTCTTTGGTCGACCCCGCCTGTGCAACTGGAGAGACCATCCAATGTGTTACATTTAGTGGGACAGTGGAAACATTTCCCACGGCTGTTATTGAGTTAAATACACCATTTTTTTCAGGAAAGATCCACGCCTGTCTTCTTCCGAATCCAATTTCTGATGTCATCCTGGGTCGCATACATGATATAAAGGAATGTACCCCACAGCAAATTGCTGAATGGGAAAAGCAGCATATACAGGATGCCTATGCATTTAAGTCTATACCTAGAGTTGTGTCACATGCACATGCTATTAACATGTTGGGTAATGCTAATGTATCGGAATCTAGTAGTGAAAATGATTCCATGGTTCATTACGCCACTGTGGCTAATGCATTACAACCTTTACGACATGCTTCCATTCTTAAGAATGATATTAAGGTTTCAACGCAACCTGTGAAGACTATTAAGTCATTCCGGGGGACATATACCTTCCCTCGACTTGATCAGCAGGCAACTGATCGTAAGAAAAAAGTTACGTTTGTGAAAAAGGAAAATGATGTTCCTAATAAAAATAAGAGTGGTTGTAACTCCGTTGGGAAAATTAATACCAATAAGGTTGCCTGTAAGATTTTAACTTTGCCCAGCAAGCAGGTGTCTACGACATGCCGTACACCTACACCTTTGTCTGGCATAAGTGGTAATAATCAAGTACAAATATATAGTACATTTAAGAACAATAAGTCTACATGTAGAAATAATAAATATTCTAATTTACATCAAAGGACTAATGTTAACCATAAACCTTACTTACATTCTGGTGACTATGGTACCACATATATTGGTAGGGGTGCACATTCTCGCACCATCCTTGTGCAAAATCTGCCACAGCGAACTAGTTGGCAAGCACTAGGAGATTTTCTCAACCACACGGCAGAAGTTAGGTTCGTGCGTCTGTTACCTCATACCAATAACAGGTATGGTGACGCCGTGGTTACTTTTAGGACCAATCGAGATGCTCGCATGGCTATCGAGCGGGACAATGGTGTGTATTTCCACCACCATTCTCTCCGATTACAATTGGTTCCTGATTCTGCGTCACGCAGATAGTAACCTACTATATTGGATTTTGATTTCACATTCTTTGATGACTCAGCCTATGCAGTCATCATCTCTTTCTTGTAATGGTTATTTGTTCTTTTTCTAGTTCTCATGATTTTTTTCAATGGAATTTTATGCCATTCGGATATGAATGCGCCAGCTACCTTTGTACGCATGATGCGCCGCATATTGTCTCATCGTCCCGATGTCATTACTTATATAGATGACATCTGTCTTTTCAGTGACTCTTGGGATGAACATATTCATGGATTAAAAGCTTTACTTTCTACCTTACGGGATTATAACTTAACAGCGAAACCTTCAAAGGCTTTTGTCGGTTTTCATGACATCTCATTTCTGGGTCACCGCATAGGTCATGGTTTCATGTATACAGAAGACAGTAACGTCTCTAAAATTTTAAACATTTCAGCACCTAAGACAAAAAAACAAGTTAGGTCGCTTTTAGGACTAATACAGTTCTATTCAAAATTCATCCCTCATTTGTCTACTATAACTGCACCTTTTTCTTCTCTACTGAAGAAAGGCACATCTAATGTAATAAAGTGGTCGCAGGATCACCAAACGGCGTTAGACTATATAAAACAATTTTTTTCAAATGCACCTTTTTTGAGGTTGCCTGACAAAAATCTCACCTTCATTCTCCGCAGTGATGCAAGTTCTTACGCTATTGCTGCAGTTTTGATGCAGGAATATAACGGCACCTTATTTCCGGTTATGTACGTATCCAGAAAGCTCACGCCGAGCGAGACGAAATATTCCGTTCTGGATAAAGAGCTCCTTGCTCTTGTCTGGGCAATCACTAAACTGGATCGTTATCTCCTCGGATCTCACTTTGTGGTGGAGTCTGACCAGAAAGCTCTTACCGCACTGAATACAGGGAACGTTAAGTCATCAAAGTCAGCGCGTTACGCTATAGCGCTTCAACCGTTCCATTTTGAGATACGAGCTATTCCTGGAGTGCAGAATGTGTTCGCAGACTGTCTATCAAGATGCCCAAGCGAACTTGTCGAAACTAAGCCACTTCCAGATGTTGGAACATCCTCACCGATAACATGAATAACTTTGTACATTGTTATTGATACTATATTAACGTTTTATTAGAACGTGAACATTGGTACTACAGTAACTTTTTATTAATATGGCAACATTGTTAAGAGCGACAAATATACATTTGTTATTCCTATGGAACATATTACACTACATAACGTGTTAGAGAATATATTATATCGTGTATGGAACATTGAGAACATTATCTCGTCGATTACTAACTAGTTGTAACGGAACAGTGACATATTGATAGTGATATTGCAATTACTTAGAATATATTGTTAACTAGTTATTTGTTAGTAATTAAGAAATATATGAATTAGATTAATTCAACTTAATCTATTTAATTGATTATGGATCACACACAAACTAACTTTCTTAGTTGTCAGGTAATACCTACATTCACGGGTCTTAGTTATGATATCTCACTGTTAGATCACTAGTCAACCGTACTAGTGTTAGAAAACATTAAGTGTGTTGATTCTTAAAGTGTTTAATTTTGCATTGCTTCATTTTTGCACATTGTATTTTCAATTTTTCTGTTTCATTGATTCTCTTGTCATTGATCATCATCAGTGTTGCTGTTCATTTTCATTTTTTAAATCATATGTTTCAAATTTTGTTGAAAACTTAGTTGAATTTTATTATCATTTTTTTTAATGGTTTTTTTCATTTTCATTTTCAAACTTGTTTTTACTTCGAATATTACCACATCGTTCCAAAGTAGGTCGATTGTGGATGTGTGCTTTAATGCATACTATCATTTAGTTATATTGATTTCGTTTAATATTCTTTTCTTAATATGATATAACTTTATGCATTTCATATCTTGTGGTAGTTTTGACTCACCTCTCTCGGGTATTAAGTTCAAAAAAATTAATAGAATTAATTTTTTTTAAGGGGAGGTGATAAGGGAGCTGTTACGTACATTTATTACCTAAGGGGGTAGTCTTCGGTCCTGCCAAATGTACGCACCAGTCTTTATATATTTTTATTATTTGTGCGTTCGATTGATTCACGCACTGACGTGCACAATGCAGTGTGAGTTGCTTTGGACGCACGGGTAACCTAGTTTGGGGATTGTGACGTCATGTTTTGAACGGGGCAGTGCGGACTTTGTTATGTCCGAGATATAGATTATTGGAATTTTCTGGCAGTTTTGTATAAGCCAGTATGTTATATTGATTCAATTGGTATTCTTGACGAAGCCAATGATGGAAGGATCATGTAAGTGTCGCCCCGGTTATATTTGTATATTTATTGCCGTAAACTAAAGTATCAGGCCGCTCCCAGTTGTAGTCTAGCGGGAAGTCATCTTAGCACGTAATTTCCTAGAATGGACAGATGGAGTCGGTGGTCATATTAGATTACCGTAGAGGAATAATACCTACGTGTAAACCAGTTTATTTATTCGTATGCTTCATATTTTATATGCCGTACATTCAACAATGCCAGAAGCGTGGCATAGAATGGGAGAGGTTAGTCAACTGGAATCTCTAACCTGTTCGTATTATCGTGTATGACTTTGTTTGAAACTATATGCTATCTAACGTTATGTTTTGGAGAACGTATGGGATTGTGAAGTATGATATGGAAGATTTTATCCTGGAGTATGAATACGTTACCATGATAGACGTCCTTGAAGGAAGGTCAATGGACTTGAATGAGAAGAATATTATACGGTAACAGTTTTGTGATCCTTAGTCACTTGAGTCTGAGGACTTTATTGGTAGAGAATCTTCAGGAACTTTAAAAGTAATTACCATTATGCTGATGTATGATCTTTGCGCCTGTGACGATGTTAGTCTTGTCCACTCCGTATGTGTCATGTTGAATAAAATCTATGTACAGTCATCACCGACTTATGTACTGCCAGTACTTGCCTAGTTCACCCAGTTCAACACTACTTGTTGAAGTTCGTTTGAAGAATATTGTTGACATTCGTTCATTTTACCCATTCGCGTTTTAAGCTACCTCTTCACCAGTATAAACTGTACTCAACCATAAAACGGAGTCAACAAGTGGTCTGTCCAGATACTTCTTTAACAGGTTTACATGATAAACCTTCTCCTTCCCCTTTTTGTCAATTTTATAGTTTGTTCTAGACACCTTCTCTAGAACCGTATATGGACCTTGCCATCCAATTTGTAATTTATTCTGGCTGCCGGGTAGTAGAAGAAGCACCTTCTCTCCCACAGCTAGTTCTCTGTCCTTTGCCTTCCTATTAAAATATGCTGCATGTTTCTTCCTGGCTTGTCTCAAATTATCATTTGCCAGTTTCCATCCAGCTTTCAGACGAGTGGTCAGTTCGTTCACGTATTGATAAGATGAGGTAACAGTCTCTTCTGCCTTCTCATCTGTCCAGGTCCTTAATAGTGCTTCTAATGGACCTTTTATTGGCCTCCCAAATAGCAGAGTTGCGGGAGCCATCCCGGTTGAACTGTGCGGTACCTCCCGATATGCAAACAATGCGGCGGGCAGGAATTGATCCCACAGATCCGTTTTTTCGTGTGCCAGCTTCCTCAGGATAGAAATGAGAGTCCCATTAAACCTCTCTACCTGGCCGTTCCCTTGTGGATGGTACGGACTACAATGAAAGTGTCTGGCTTGAAATAGCTTAAAAACTTCTTCCGTTAGTTTCCCCTTGAACTGTGAGCCATTATCAGTCAAGATTTGATGCGGGAATCCTAATCGGGTGAATATTGTAAGTAGTGCCTCTGCTACATGTTTTGAATCAATTGATGGCAGGGCTACCGCCTCTCCCCACATAGAACAAGTGTCCACCAGAGTAAGGATGTAACTGTTCCACCTCTTGGTCCGAGTGAGAGGTCCCACAATATCCACTGCAACCCTCTCAAACGGTGTTCCCACTATGGGCATTTCCCCTAGAGTTGCAGGAGCAGTCCAGTGCTTTGGAGCTACCCTTTGACATTCTGGACAGGATTTGACATCTTTTTATATCCTCCGTTATCCCTGGCCAGAAGTAATGACAAGCTATACGCTGTCCTGTGGCGCTGATCCCGGTGTGACCACTGAAGGGAATCGCATGCCCGAGTTCCATCACTTTATCCCTATATGAAGTGGGAAGAACCAGCTGGTTGTGACCATTTGTTCCAGTTCCGGCCTTCCTGTATAATAGTTTGTTCTTCATAAAATATTCCCCCTTGCTTGGAGGTGTGTGGCATTTGGGCAATTTTTTAAAACATGGCTTGAGTGTCCTATCCTCAGCCTGCGCCTTCCTCATCTCCTCTGGATGAGCATTTATAGGTTCACCTTCTTCCTCCTTCTTCTGTGACCTGGTCTGCACTGTCGCCATGATCACAGGTCTCTCGGGATTCCCCAAGAAGACGTATCTACACCCCAATATCAGAGGGTAGATTGGTTCATCTATCACTGCTGCTCTGATTTCTCCTTCCACATAGTGAGTTTTCACCGTTATCCTTGCGATGGGAAGTGTCATGAGTGGTATATCCTTAGTCGCCCCCTGTATTTCCACTGTTTCTGTGGTATACTGACTTGGGTCCACTAGGCTAGACTTCACAACTGAATCATAATCCAAACCTGTATCATAAAGGCACCTTATGGTGACCCCATTACAAATAACATCCTCACAAACTGGGGGGGGGGGGGGGGGATAAGGTTCCTGCTGTCCATTAGGATTAACCTTTAATCTTTGAGTCCCCGACTTCATTGCAGCAATGTTTGAAGGTTTCCTTCTACAAAATTCGGTGTTATGGTTATCTTTCTTGCACCATTTGCACCATCTTTTTCCTTGGTTAAACGGTTTTCTTTCATTGTATTTTTGGTCATTGAACTGTGAGTTTCTGTCTCGATAGTCATTTCTTGGCCGTTCAAAGTTTGTCCTGCCTTTATTACCCTGTTCTCTATTTTCAAATTTATTAAATGGCTGTGGAGCTTTAAAAGTTTCTATGTGCTTCTTTTTAGAGCCACTTACCTCTGCCTGGGCTGCCTGATACCTCTCAGCGACATTTAAAATCTCCCCCAACTTCTCTGCACCTTGTTCCATGAGAAATTTTCTCATGTCTGGAGCCATGGACTCTCTCAATTGCTCTATCATGATCATCTCTTTAAGATCTTGGGTCTTCCCCAGAGCAGTCCATTTCTCCAAATAGGTTTCCAGTCTGGCAGAGAATTGGTGGTATGTCTCCCCAGACAACAGTTTGGCATTTCTAAATTTCTTACGATAAAATTCACCATTTTTCTCGTACCTCAATAACAAAGCCTGCTTTAACATGTCATAATTGTCTTGGTCTTCTCTGTTCATTTTTGCGAAGACTTCGTAAGAAGTACCTCTCAGTCCCTGTGATAACTTTAAACTCCACCTCTCTCTCTCTCTCTAACCCATATGTAGTAGCTAATAACTCAAAACGACTGAGGTACCCCTCGATGTCATCGTCTTTTTCAACAAAATGGTCTAAATGAAACCCCATAGCTGAGTTTGAGGCACCCTGACTAGCTGCAGCATCTGAGGCAAAAGGGCTGGCACCATTTTCAGGAGCCTGGCCTTGTAACTCCAGCTCCCTTAGTCGTAATTCGTGCTCCCTTTGCAACCTTCTATCTTCTGCCTCCCTTTCGGCAGTCAATCTTTTATCTTCTGCTTCCCTTTGCTGTCGTTTTTCTTCTGCCTCTAATGCCTTAGCCTCTTTGTCAGCCTCAATCTGCAGCCTTTTAAGTTCTTTATCAGCCTCAATTTGTAACCTCTTCTCTTCAGCTACCTTCCTATCTTCCCTTTCAATATACTTGTCACATTCAGCAGTTACATACTGAATTAAAACCTGACCATCCATTCCCATATCCTTCGCCGTTAGCACAGCAGCTGATCTGAACTTAGCTAGCTCAGCCATACTTTTTAGACAATTTAGCAATGAGCAAGATAAATCTAATTATCTAATAGCTAAAGTAATTCTAATTAATTACTAAACAAGGTAATTTTAACTATATAAAATAGCCAAGGTAATTTTAATTATTTAATTAATTAACTAATTTCCACTGGCTGTGAAGATTCACCAACTTTTATTCTCACTTTCAATTTTAAGGGACAGTTTTAATTTTTACAATTTGTTCCCCTAATTTTACTTCTCCCACCAGGAGATCCTAATATTACTGATAGGCTAATTATCCCGGACGAGCCCCCAATATATGTAGTGGATTTTGATGGTATTGTATGGTTGATGTCACTTAGTGTGATGTATGAGGTCAGTTGTGAAGGCTCCTGAGATAAATGTAGATGTGAATTACAGAAGGCCCTTCGTACTACCACTTACGACCTCACATATATCTTTTTTTCTAATGAATGTGGCTACGTTAAAATTCTAGGGTAATGATATGTACTGTGTTGTGGTAGAGTACACACACACACACACACACACACACACACATATATATATTTAAGAAGTCTAATAATATTAATAAAATTTATGACACACTGAACTAACTCAGGTTGTTTTAGTTATACCAATTAATCTTTTGATAAATTTATTTTGTTCTGAACCAAATGTTTAGTTGGTCAGAACATAAGAAATATTATGGAGTCATAAATGGAATGCAAAATCATATTACATAATAAAATGGAAAATGTGTAATTAATTATTTCAAATAACTGGTTCGTAATGAATATTTTAAGCTAGTCACAGGAGGAACTTATTTCTAGATATGCTGTTGGAGTGGTGTCATCACTCCTAGTCTATGACTGCCAAACATTGTCCGTTGACTTAAGGGATAAATATATATAGTTTAATTTCCCCAATGTCTTGGCTTTATTTAATGCTGAATTAGGGGTAAGTTAGATGAAATTGTTGTTGGTGAAAATCCAGTAGGCCAGATATGACTTATCTGCCTGCATCGATCCTGTACAGAAGTCTGGCGGCCCCACCTCTCCGTGCAGGGGGCAAAATACGGCTGCTCTGACACAATGACAGACTGCTCTGGTCCACACTTGTATATATTCATACAGTATTTGACACCGCTTTGGTGCCAAATAGAAACTCACAGTTCTGAAACAAAAGTATTGGTCATGTGTCAGAACTCTATCTTCTGAACCACTTCTGTACACAACACTACACACAACAACACCACATAGACTAGGTCAGATCTCTCTGACCACACAGCACATCTTACCAAGTTGGTTTCACATAGTATCAGTTCCCCAAGACTACATTACATCTGAGATATGTTCAATAGCTTCCTGCTATTAAATAAGATAGGTGATATGTTCCACTGATCTCAACACTAGATCCTTTTCATAGTTTCATTAGGCGTTCCTATATATTTGCTTTGTATGTATGTCTCTAGACCCTGATCTAGGGCTGGGGATCTAGAGCGAACACTTACTTGTTGTAAGAGGTAGATTTTGATATGGCAGTATCAAATCACTCGAAATATTAAACAATATTAAAATATACAAAAGAAAGGCTGTCATTCTTACCAGAATTACGAATAGAGAACACAGTTATATTCTAGCAAAACTCAGCTGAGCTGCTGGCTCTAGTATGGCGTCCCTCTAAATATGGAATAGCTTTCTGGGAAATACACCACTGAATTATTTACTGTGTCTACTACTGGACAGCTTTTAGTTGAATGGCAAAATGCGCGTCTGTGCGCCAATAATATGATTATCTTTAGCCAATCACCGACTTCCCTCCTTTCAATTTTCAAATTGGCAACCAAAAGTCACTTCAGTCAAATCTCAGTCAAGTATGTATTACGGTCTGTTAGTCCGTCTGCCTCTACTTGTTTTTTTTTCAAAAAAACACACTTGGTTTTTCATGCCTTTCCTACACGAATCTGTTACTAAGTTATTTTTAGCTACAATTCTCCACCACATTCCCTCTCTTTAATTACAGCTCGAATTTTACGTTTGCAGACTCAAGGCCAAGATTTTGGTTATTTTTAGTGACATGGGTTAACAGTGTAGTCGTTCGTCTGATATGAACAATACAGTCTTTTGTCAATATCTTCCTTATTATCTATCCGTCTGTATAATTGAAAGCATATTATTTCTCTGCTCAAGATGGGCTATCAAACTAGCTAGGTTTTATTTTCATAACTCTATTATTAAGAAAAACGTATTTTTTCTCAAGTTTAATTTTTTTGAAATTTGTTCGAGATCCTTCCTTCATGTGTTTTGCCGCAGTATTCAAATAAAGACCAAGTATCGAAAAACGCTCAAGAAATGACAGTCTCGATCCAGAGCTAATGTCCATTTCTTGTCCATTTCCTTACTTTATGTCAACTAGGGGACGTGAATTTTTTTCCTTTCACCCCCCACTTGCGTCCTTTTGCCGTTCGAACTTCAAACACGTGTTCAGTCATATTTTTCCTTTTTAGTGTCCTCCGTTCTCTCCCGTCTACAAAGGGTAAACGTTTCGTCTGCACTTCTAACTCGTTAGTTTTAAATGGCTGTTAGTGAACCGCGGCATGGGCGATCATGTCTTCTAGTAGCTTACGCATTATTTTTATCCCTACATTTTATCGTGATAGTTGGAGATATTTTAACGTTGTATCATTGTGACATCATCACAAAAGCACCACATCACTTTCACATGCACGGATCCAAGAAGTACGTAAGGAAGTAAAAAAAAAACTGAAGCACCAAAACCCAGATATCTGCATGAAGTCACCCCTTACTATGAGAGAACTCAGTGCTGCCATAACAAAACTACAGAACAGAAAAGCTCCAGGAAAAGATGGCATCACAAATGATATGATCAAGAACCTTGGACCTGTAGCCAGGCACAAGCTCCTCCTAATCTTCAATCAGTCATGGAGTACTGGAAAATGTCCAGATCAATGGCGAGAAGCAATCATTGTTCCCATCAGAAAGAAACAAAAGGAGAAAACAAGCAAGTCCAGCTACCGACCAGTTAGCCTACTGAGCTGTCTGGGTAAGGTAATGGAAAGAATGGTGAACTCAAGATTACTGAAACATCTGGAAAAAAACCATCTGCTTGATAACACACAGTCAGCATTTAGGAAAAATCGCAGCACCGAAGACCAACTAGTATATCTAGCCCAGGAAGTAGAAAATGCCTTTCAGGAGAAAAAGAAAGTACTGGCGGTTTTTGTAGACTTGACAAAAGCCTTTGATAAGGTATGGAAAGAAGGACTCCTCCTTAAGATGCTCAACAGCAGAATTGAAGGGAGAATGTTCAACTGGATACGGGACTTTCTTCGATACCGTGTTTGACGGGAAACTGAGCCATCGCGTCACTCTACAACAGGGTGTGCCACAAGGAGGAGTTATCTCCCCCACACTTTTTATCATATATATATAAATGATATTGCAGAGAAACTGTCCGGGCATATTTCCAGGGCTCTTCATGCTGACGATTTTGCTGCTTGGTGTGCTGCTGAACATTTGCCTACTGCGAAGTTCAGGATGCAAGCAGCGCTAAATACCATCGGTAAATGGGCATCAGAGTGGGGAGTACAGATAAACCTCTCCAAGACAGTAGCAACCTGCTTCTCTCTGTCAAATCGCCGAGAAACGATCAAACTGCAGCTAAATGGAAGTGAACTTCCAATCGAGGAAAACCCAACATACCTAGGAGTCAAGTTGGATAAGAGACTCACCTGGAAGCCGCACATAAAAGCAGTAGAACAGAGAGCAATAAGAAAGCTCTCTATTATGAAGAAACTGGCTGGCACAAATTGGGGGCAAATACCAACATACTTAAAAAAGTCTATACAGGCACAGTCAGACCTGTACTTGAATATGGCATGTCAGCCTGGGCCACAGCATCTAAAACAAACACAGAATGTCTAGGGAAAGTGCAAAATTCAGGCCTTAGACTAATCACTGGAGGGATGAAGACTTCTCCAATCCAGGCAATGGAGCTATACACCAACATCCGCTCTCTTGATGACAGACGCGAGGAAAAGATATTCACTCACAGTGAGAAGCTTCTACGAATGCCAAGTCATCCAATGCATGCCAAACTCCATAGTGTGACAAAGAACAGGCTGAAAAGAACCAGCTTTCTAAACATCTCCAAACATCTGCATCGATGCCATGAAGACCTCCTCCCAAATCGATCTACTGAGATTGAAATGTTAATTGATTACGAGGAGCCAGACGACCGCCATGGAAATATATCTATCATCACAGAAGTCCCTGAAATAAAAAAGAAAGGCCACCTGACCCCTCAACAACTAAAAACTTTGGCTCAAGACATGATTGAAGAAAAGTACAACCCGAAGGAGTGGACACATGTATACACAGATGGATCTGCTGAGGGGGCAGTAAAGAACGGTGGAGGAGGCATTTTTATAAGATTCCTAAATGGAAAGATCATCCGAAAGGCCTTCCCAACTGGAAAGATCTCCTCCAATTTTAGGGCAGAAACTATGGCACTACTGCAAGCCCTGAAGATCCTCACCAGACCTGAACAGCAGCCACAAGCTAAGATAGTAATCTTCACTGACTGCATATCATTACTTGAATCAATTCAAAACACCAGAAATGATAACATGATGAATGAGATCAGATCTGAGCTTAACATCATCCAAAGGTCATCAACCATTGCCCTTCAGTGGTTACCTGCCCATTGTGGAATCGCTGGTAATGAGAAAACAGATGCTCTATCAAGAAGTGGCAGTAAAATGGAACAATACAGCCACCCATTGCCCTATCGGGAAGCAAAAACCATCATCCACAACAAGTACAAAAATCAGTGGAAGGAGGAAGGGGATATATACAGCAGAGATGACCCAATCCACCACCTAAACAGACACCAACAGACGACAATCTTCCGCCTGAAAACTGGTCACTGCAGATTACTTGGACATCTCTATCGCCTCAAGATATCCCACACGAATGAATGCCCATGTGGAACTGATATCCAGACTCCGGAACACATTCTCCAGAACTGCCCAACCCATGATAAATTGCGACGTGCGACCTGGCCAAAAGGTGATGAGCTCCAGCAGAAGCTATGGGGCTGCCGCGCCGACCTGGAAAAGCCTGTGGACTTCGTCCTGGCGACAGGCCTGCAGATTTAGCATGACTACAAACCGAACGCAGAAGAAGAAGACTGTGGTGTGTACTTTCATTCAGTGGATGGAAGCAAGTTCAATGTATAAAATTCTGGTGTGTATTTTCATTAAATGGATGGAGGCTAGTTCAATGTTTAAAACTGTTGTGTGTATTTTCATTAATTCTATTGAAAGCAGTTCAGTGTTTAAAAATGTGCTGTGTATTTCATTAAGTGGTTGGAAGCTAGTTCAGTGTTTACAAATGTGGTCTATATTTTCATTAAGTCGATCGAAGCTAGTTCAGTGTTTAAAAATGTGGTGTGTATTTTCATTAAATGTGTGGACGCTAGTTGAATGTTTAAAAATGTGGTGCATATTTTTATTACATTGATGGAAGCTAGTTCAATGTTTAAAAATGAGTTGTGTACTTTCATTCAATCTATGGAAGCTAGTTAAATGTTTAAAAAAGTGTTGTGTAGTTTTATTCAGCGAATGGAAGCTAGTTTAATGTTTAAAAATGTATTGTGTACTTTCATTCAATAGATGGAAGCTAGTTCAATATTTGAAAATGTGGTTTGTATTTTCATTAGATAAATGGAACCTAGGTCAATGATTAAAAGTGTGTACGTACTTTTATTAAATGGATGGAAGCTATGTCAATGTTTTAAAATGTGATGTCTGTGTTCACTTATGCGGAAATAATACTGCTGAATGCACACCTGAAGCAATAACATTTTTCGGAACAATTCAAACTGTGCACACCCTGTTCAGTTCCAGTCCTAAGCGGTGGGAATTACTACAAAACCATATCGGTTGTTCTCTTCATGGTTTGTCTGAAACAAGATGGTCGGATCGTGTTGAAAGTGTAAATCTGTTGCAGCTCACTTGCCTGGCATTAAATTAGCACTGTAAGACCTCCTAGAACTAAATTTGATGGCCAAAACAAGAAATGAAGTCCATAGATTTTCATTATATGTGACATCTTTTGACCGTGTTAATATCAGCCGTGTGGTACAAAATATTAGCTGGCATAGATATGTTACGTGCAGTCTTTGATATCTTACAATATAATACATTTGTATGCTTGTTATGTTCGCAAATATTTTGTAAACAAAATAGATACTCTTCTTTGCTTAAGGAAAAGTCAATATTGAGTTACTTCCCCTTGAAAGGAGTGTCGTCACTTTCAATCGATCTCCGCGGATGAATCCAGTTTTACTGCGATTTATTCTTTGTTTGGGTAGAAATAGGTTGTTCTTGCTTCAGTGTATCTATGGCCTGAATTTATGTGTATTGTTTGTCTGGGTAGGACGAGTCTGTCTTATATCTGTATATCTTTACATATCTAAGTCGAACTATATGGTCTTTTGTCGTTAGAAAGGTCAAAGGGCTGTTCGGCGGATGTGTCGCTAGAGAGGTGTGATTTGGCTTCGTCCTGATGGGGCTGTGATTTTTGTGTAGCAGCTTGTCGCCGGAAAAAGTGATCTCAGTATTTATGGGGAAAGTGATAGTCGTCTAGACCTATCGTGTATGCTTTACCCCAGTGTTTATTCTTATTGCCAAGGAATGGCAGAATCATATTTCTGATACCAAGGTAACAAAAGATTCTCCTTATGAACTCTCTTACGAAGCCACCGTTTTTCGATAGGCACGATTTGTACGTCTGAGAGAATATATTTAACTAGATGAAGATGACATTCATTCCTAGCAGCACTATATCTTGTATGATGAAGTCAATTGTATCATGATAGAATCTACAGAGCTATGAGAACATTTAATGAATGACTAACTTTAATACAGATTCATTATCTGTATCCAAACGTGAGTGACAGCTCACGAGAGAAGCCATCTTGTATCCAAATATTTTGTGACTTTCAAGAAGAGAAAGGGATACCCCGTATTATCGCTTGATGAGTCCAGAGATCACTGCTACACATGAGAACCCAGTACTAGCGGTTCAATATGATTATATGAAAAATATGTGCTGAATATTATTTCAAGGAATCTTCGCTAGACGAGGTTAGGTCTAGAAGCCATCTTGAATGTTGTTTATAATCTGACGTGCTTTGTCAGTAAACTCAGATGATATATATATATATGGGCAATACTGAGTGCTTGTCTACTGACAGTCCATTATGCTATTATTCTACATGAGTGCCCATGTATCATTGCAAGACCATTTATCCACTGTACTATGATGTATTATGCCAACCTGTGATTTGTCACTATTCGTGCTGTCGAGTGTGTACGTCCAATTAAACTGTAGCAAAGGTACACAGTCGTTGGTGTCGATGACTTCCAGCCATACATGAGTGTGAGAAAAAGACCATTTGTCAACACCACGAACTCTTCTTATCATTCGCATATTATACTCACAATCTATGTCTACACACCACTGCGTAGGTCGAGTTGACATTCCATACTCAAACCACAAGCAACACAACAACACAGCATGTAGCTCTGGTGATGTTCTAGTGAGCTTATATTTATCAACTGATAATGAGCAAAGAAAATAGAGTTATCAATTAGAGACTTTATCAACTGGTGGACCAGCTTTCTGGGTTTGACCTCGCAGAAGTTAAGAAGTCAACAGACTACCAATACCAGACCATTTCCTGTGGCTGATACGACACACTTGCAGTATTAGTTTGCTCTTTGTCAACACTTCGTCACGTGACCTGTCAAGTGAATGCAGTATGTAGGTCAGCGTTGTTGACATTTTTACATTAGACATTACAGAGTTTCACAGAACAGTTGGATCAATTCTTGTCAATATTAACAGGAAGACAGTATTATTGAACTAAGAAGTCCTATTTTCATCGATGGATCTTCTTGTTTTCTATATATGAACTTTAATATTTAAGGCCAGAATTTGTAATTCAATAAAGTGGCAGTTTATTTATTTTCATAAGAATAACTTTGCCATTACTGTAAAACTGAGCCTATTTTGCAACACATACTATCATACACATAATTTATATATTTATGTTTAACCACACACTTACCGAGTTGCAGCATCAGTCAATCCATAGAATGATAAACACACTGATTAAACTCTTGACACGTGTAACTGTCTAGCACTTCTATGCCCCGCCCCAGATATTGCGAGTTTTTACTGAGAGCAAATATTCCCGCTTATCGCCGGACTTGAAGTTCTAAGAGTTCTTGTGTTTTATTATATAAAAGGAGTCTATGGGATGGCACTGACACAATTCAACACAGGGGTGAAAAATGAGGTGATGGCAATATTCCTTCACTGCGTGATGACAGCAACTGACCGGTAAAGTTTTTTTAATCCAGTGAGGAAAAACTAGGCTCAGTCACAGTCAGATAATTCGGTAATCTCTCACAATAGAGCAGTATACAAACTATCGCTACTGGCACTGTTCATCTTCCAGTTTATCTTACAGATTGTAAGTTAAATTTGATGATAATAATCAAATGATCTTGGGTAGGCTTTCTTTCATGTAATTATGTTAGCTAGGCCGCACCGGACCACCACAAGATTTACTTTAAAAAAATGTCTCATCAAACTGTCTGGAAGTTTAAGAACCGAGTATGGAAACTCTGAAAGATTTCGTTATTGCTGGGATTGCAAAAGGTGATCAATCTAGAGAAAACGATAGAAAACCCATAACAACATAATCATACTTTAAAAATCAAATAATCTTCTAAGCGCGCGATAAATTTCCCGTTAAGACTATTTTATATATTTATGTATTTAATAAACACTGCGCGAGTTCTAGTGGTTAAATCACACATTTATAAATATAGGACTTAACTCAATTTATTAATTATAAATTCCTTCGCGACTTTAAAAGTTAATTTAAGCATTAAACATCTATTATCTTTTGGAAATAATATAGCAGGTATATCATTACATTTACAACTGGAACTATTGAGACGGTTTAATTTAATAGGTTTAAATTAACACAAAATCCAATGAAATATAATTACTGAAAGAGGTGTTACAATATTAGTTATGGTGGTAGACAAAAAAATACTGATCACTTTACACAATATATATTTTACCGTTTTGCACAGAAATAGAATTCACTGATAATAAAATGAAAATCCATGGGATAATCTAGCAAGATTTCAAATATCGCTAGTGCTTCTATCAAGTTCTGGCCAGCGAATGATGAAGTGTATTTCTACGTAATCTGTATATCTACAACTGGAATGCAAGATGAGTGGGACATGAGAACTTTGACAGCTTTTTTGATCTCATGAACTTTGGGGGATCTGACCGCCAAATCCAAAGAGAGAAGCCGCCCCTGGCCTCTCGTATCTTCGCTCGCTGATTGCGTCAGCTTCCGACGTTCGCTCTGGCTGCGATCGGTTCCGTGCTTAACACCGGGATGCGAAATCGTTTCAGGGACCACTACTGTCTTTGATAGCATGCCGCCCGTCCTTCCTGAGATCTCCACCAGTGTCTTTCTTCTAATCGCTCTGGTCCATCTTGCGAGCGGTTGAGTTCGCGCGGAGATGATAAATACCAGCGAGAAACTAGCTTCTCTGCTCGGGGATCGTCTCATTGTCTTTGATCTCGTGCCGCATACTAAATGAGTCCTAGTGAAATCGGTTCGCTCTGGCGAAACGAAAAGTTACAACAAATGTTCAGGGGTTCTAATGTTATGGAAAGCTAAAAGTCCCTTTAAATCATCCATCATATCAGGGAAAATTCACTTGTCGAACTAGACGTACGTCACACAAGGTTCCGATCTTCTTATAGCCGACACACTGTCCAGAGTTTGTATTCATAATGCCACATTGGATTTCTTAGCTGATAAAGAGAGCAATGCAGGAGCTGATCCACCTGTAAGATTACCTGAAATATTAGATGTGATGATGGAAAAGATTAAAGCTGAAACTCTCAAAGACAGCGTGCTTCAGAGGTTGAAGTCGACCATTTTGCATGGGTGGCCTACAAAAAAAGTCTGATGTACCAGCTGAGCTTATGCCTTATTTTGACATTCGTGACACTCTGACAACAGAACAAGGCATAATACTTAGAGGAGAGCGTATTCTTATCCCAAAAGCACTGAGGCCTGAAATCAAGCAGAAGCTACACGCTGCTCATCTTGCATTTGACAGCATGATGCGCCGGGCCATAAGTTGTCTGTTTTGGATCGGCATGACAGCTGAGATTCGACAGATATCTGACAGTTGTCCAGAATGTCAAGAAACGAAGGCAAGGAATACTAAAGAACCTTTAAACCAACACTCAAGAGTTTATCACCCTGGGAGAAAGTTGGCACTGACATTTTATTATAGAAGGCCGATATTATTTAGTTCTGATTGACTACTTTTCCAACTTCATTGAAGTAGACTTTCTACCTACAATGACAGCACGGTTAGTCATCAGGAAATTGAAGTCTCATTTTGCTCGTTATGGTGTTCCCAAAGTTATTGTATCTGACTCAGGTACTCAGTTTACGTCTGCACAGTTCAGGTCATTTACTGCTAGATGGGGAATACTTCATGTTAAATCAGCACCAGGTCACCATAAAGCCAATGGATTATCTGAATCTGCTGTGAAACTCATTAAGGGTATGATGAGAAAGACTGTTCAAAACAATACAGATGCATATGAGGCACTACTTGAACTTCATAATTCGCCAAGACAAGGGTTTGATCAAAGTCCAGCAGAAATACTGTTCAACGGGAAACTGCGTACACTGATACCTTCTGCAGTGAAACCCGTTGCATCTCACAGTAGAGTTATTGAGAGCAGAGGCAAGAGAGACAGATCAGTGAAGACGTATTATGATAAAACTGCTCATGATCTGCCCAAGTTGTCTCACCAGCCAGTTTACTATCAAGACCCTGAACAACCAAACTGGCAACCTGGAAGGATTGATAAGAGGCTCTCTGAAAGATCTTTTTTAGTTGAAGAGGAGAATGGAGGTCAATATGTCAGAAACAAATTTCATCTAAGACCGAAAACAACACCTTTCACACCTGATCCCGTGGACCTGGAAATGGATTTCTCCTCTCCAGTTCTACCCGAGCAACAGGTTGTTTTGCCAGACATGGAGAACACTAGTGAAGTGAACATTTCCAATCCTCCAGAAGTTGATCATTCAACTCCAGTTACTTCTAGTCCTGGGAAAGCTGGCAATTAGTATACAACACATTTTTAAACACTGAACTAGCTTATATCCATCGAATGGAAGTACACAACATTTTTAACATCACAGTTCACAAGATTATTCAAAATGATTTGTGTGCTAAAACTTTTTCTTTTATATTTGAGAAAGATAATCAACGATTGTTGCATAACTTATTCTTGCAATTGGAAATAAATTGTGCATTTTCAAATTTTGTGCTTTTAATTTTTCTCTACAAGAAATCTGTTTCATAAAACTGAAGCAGGCAATTTTTTTAATTTAATTTTTTTTTAATGTAGGGAGGGGGGTGAGTACACTATTTAGCCTTGTTAAAAGCACAAAATAGACCGGCACCTGCACTGCTTACGAATGGCGGCAACATATCAATTTATGTGTATTACTTTTGGAAATCGTTATGTTTTAGCGCATATAGATGTGTTTACCGTATGTAAATTGAAATTTTGACCCAGCCGATGATGGTCTCCTGGACTTAAGACTATTTCACATTATGTACCTGTGATAGATCCTTTTAAAATATATTTTAAATATAATATTTTCTATATTTATTAGCAATGTATTGACACAAAACGTGTTAAAACAAATCTTTGCTTATAAAGAAATATTTTTGCTTTCTGTTCCACAAAATCTTGGACGATTTTGGAAAAGTGTTACTTTTTCCCCCTTCACCTTATTTTATGCATAATACACTAAGTCTGTTGAGTCTATCTTGGAGCATGTTTAATTACCATTTGAATAAGTTTTATTTAATTCTGAAAAGATCTCTTCCCTTAATGCCAATGTGACTGGAATTGAGTAGCTCCTTCAATCAAAGCAAAGAATTTTAAGATTGTCACAGACTTTTCAAGGTGTGACAAAGGAATGATTTCTTCACTGCTTTCATTTCCACGACCGGGACCCAAAGACGCAGCAATAGAGAACGCAGTCAGCGACTCATAGCTTGACTGCCTGCGTCAGGACCAGCGAATCAGAGCTGGTCAAGACCGCACTCCACCTCCACGTGGTGGTCCTGGAAACAGTCTGCAGCAGTGCAGTCTGGCTGAGCGAGTGTGGATCGCAATGGGAGGGTAAACCCGGTCCTTAAAAATGCCATGCAGAAGTCGGATGTGTCGACCGAAAGGTGCAGATATCACAGCTTAGGCGTAAACAGACACAACGCAACCACCGTCCTTTTCAGGACGAACGAGGAAGAAGGAAGAAGATTTCCACGACCAGCTAGCCTTACAGACCTGACACTTTTGTTTTCCTGGATGAGAAGGGCAGTTTCCAAAAATGCAGTGTGTATTTGCAATTCTTTCATGGGAATAGGTCTGCTTTAAAAGTTTCAGGAAGTTGAGGGGAACTGCTGTAAGACATTGGATTTAACGTGTGTTTTCAGTTGGCAACGTAAACAATGATCATTTGTGGGCTTTCTTTTAAAAGTTGAGACGGACCATCTGATTTATTTTCTCTTAAACCAGCTCCATTGTCATGGCCCTGGCCTTGGATATTCAATCAATCTATACCCTTTAGCTCCCCAAGGAGCATATGCTTTCAACAAATACATGCCAAGTGCTACTGTCACGTGCTACTGTCACGTGCCATATGTTCAAGTTCTTTCCACGTCATCCCGATCATTTTCACTGTTTGTCTCCACTTCTCTTCTCAGTGTGTTTTTTGCATACCCTTGACCTTCTTGCTCTAGGTATTCCAGAACAAGTAATACTCTGTAATGCTAGTAAAAGGAATATAGTCGAGGAAGTTGAGGGGAACTGCGGTAAGACGTGGAGTACAATGGATGGGTGTGGAAAAAAAATCGAAAAAAGGTGATTCGTCTTACGAGGACAAAAGACAAAGAAAATAGCCAACGTTACAGCCACGAGGTCTTCGTCAGGGAAAGGAAAGAAAGTGAAGGCTAGATAGGACACATGATAACCTAAATAAATATAAAAAAGTATAAAAATAGGTACTTCCCTTAAGGCATCCAAGTCATAACACTTTTGCTGCCAGCGAACCGACAAGCGTGCCCGGAAAACCGTAAAATACTAGAAATATCCCATAAAAGGAATATAGAACGAAACCATAACGTGGATTATATCCCTTTAAAAAATAAAATTTATTATTCCACTTAGAATGACTGAATTACGCCCCTTCATAAAATATTTTAATTGAACAATTTGCTAAATTTTAGTGAAATGAACTAAATACACAATAAACATTACCGTAAGAACGTAGAATTTAAAACGTTCAATTGTTATTAGAGAGCATATTTAGTTTCTTTGCTTTCTTTTTTATCTTTATATAAACTATTTTAATTATTATAAGATTTAAAAGCGATACTGATATCTTACATCAGTGCAGGACGTTCCGCAATCTTCTGTCTATGACATGTGAGAATGAGTGTGGTCATGTTCGCGGAGAGAAGCCTGCCTTTAAATTATCCCAATGGGTACTTTCCACTGCGAATTTTAACATACAAGGATAAAAAATCTTAGTCTTTAACATTATTCGAAGCCAAATTTAATTATGCTTTATTGATCAGAAGAAACTGAATAACTAAGCATAAATCATGTTGGTGCAAGTATAAATGTGTGTGTGAACGAATGTATACAGTAAATGGTTTTTTTTGGGTGCCAATGAAAGTGCGAGTATTTATATGTATTACACAAAGTACTCTCCTTATATCCCATTTTGTAAAATGCACATGGGTTTGTATAATTGAATGAAATACAACAAAAGTTAAGAAAAAAAAAAGACACTTCTTAGTGGATAGTTTTTGTCTATTCAGGGTTTTTTTTTTGTGTGTGTGTGTGGGTATTTCTTTTTATCCAGTGTTATCACTAAAAGATAAAGAGTACGCTAGATAATTCCAAAACAAAAGGGGTGTAAAATTTCTTTATCTTTTTTCCCCCTTCTCTTTTTAATCACCACTATCATTACAAAAACATGTGCAATGTATAATTTTATAGTACACGAAAGAGTGTGTAAATGAGTGTGTGTGCAAAGAGTGAAAGTTTTTTTCTCATTGTATTTTCATTTTTATACTTACATTCATGCTATTATTGCCAATGTTTCAATGTATAATGTCTTTGTCAATTTCCACGGAATATGAATAAAGATGTGAAAAAAAAAAAGCCTTTAAATTATGTACAGCGCAAATAACGCTGTGAAACCCAACGCCCTAATATCTGGCCTTTGGCTAGGATCATGTGTCTAGACACAGGGACCGGTACAGTGACATTCATGTGTCATTAGGTCCCTTGTGTGAGAACACAGAGGATCACTAGATGACACATTTTGTCATTGGGTCTTCTTGTGTTGGGACATGTGGTCTTGACCAGGGCCGGGTTTGGGTGGGTAAATGCGACCTCATGCGAGGAAAAAAAAAAAAGTCTAGACACAGGGACCGGTACAGTGACATTCATGTGTCATTAGGTCCCTTGTGTGAGAACACAGAGGATCACTACAGTGACACAGTTTGTCATTGGGTCATCTTGTGTTGGGACATGTGGTCTTGACCAGAGTCGGGTTTGGGGTGGGTGCCAATGCGACCTCATGCGAGGAAAAAATATGCGACCTCATGCGAGGGGGGAAAAATGCCTTTAAATTATTATTATTTTATTTTCTATGTATCTATTATCATTATTATTATTGTTATTGTCATTATTATGTTTACATTTTAAATGCATATGTACATGTGTGGTCTATTTATTTTGTATTTATTTATTATTATTATTTTGATTAAGACGGATGATGCAAAAGTAAGAGTTTTTATAGGACAATTCGAATGCATATATACATGAGTAGTTGATTTATTTTGTTATTATTTTAAAACGGATGATGCAGAAGTTAGCTTTTTATAGGATAATTTTGCACAGGTCAAAATGCGTGGGTGTCCACAGAGAGGAACAAACAAACAAAAATGTTTTTAGGAAACTTTAATGTTATCCGTTCGCCCCAGTTTCTACATAGGGTACTGTGACACGTTGAAGATTTACGATAGCGATGTCCGGCACCCGTAATTAAGGGCTTGGGACAGAGCGACCGCCAAGCATTCAAACAGTGGTCGTTAAATCGTGGCAGGAAAAATCGGAACACGGGACATTTTTGTTGACGGTGTATCTATGGAACGCTGTGACACGTTGAAGTTTTACGACCAACCAAATGTGTCCGGAACCTGTAATTATGGGGACTGGGGCTATGACAATGACCGCCAGCATGGAATGTCGGAAAATAGCTGTTGAAAATAGGTTTTTTTTCTCAACACTACAATTACAAAATTTGCAATGTGTAACTTTTAGAGTACAAGAGTGGGTAAATGACTGTGTGCAAGGAATGAAAGGTTTTTTTTTCTTTGTTTTTTCTAAACAGCTGCTCATTGCATTTTCATTTTTATACTTATTTTCATACTATTGTCAATGTTTCAATGCAAAGGGCTTTGTAAATTTACACGGGATGTGAATAAAAATGTTAAAATAAAAAAAAAATAAAAAAATAAAAAAAACCGTCGCTTGAAAAGATGGTCAGACAGATTATACGTAAAATATGTCGCTGACCGTCTGAGACTTTCCCCATGCTATGTCCAGCATAAAGAGTAAAATCTATAAAAGGGAAAAATAAAATACCAAATAAAAGCGAACCGAGAGAAAAATGAAGGAAAAAAAATGATACTGCCTTAGGGCTGGAGGTGTGAGAGATCACACAAAAGGACAGAGACAGATATTCCGTCACAAATATATCTACATAGTAAATGAATACTATGATTACAACAACAAAAATGTGCAATGTATATTTAGAGTACAAGAAAGAGTGTGTAAATGAGTGTGTGCAAGGAGTGGAAGGTTTTTTTTTGTTGTTGTTGGATACAGCTGCTCACTGTATTTTCATTTTTATACTTATATGCATGCTATTATTGTTAATGTTTCAATGCATATGTCATTGTAAATTTCCACGGAATGTGAATTTTAAAAAAAAAATTAAAAAAAAAATTAATAAATTATTTACATTTCTTTAAAAAAAATAAAAATAAAAATAAAAAAAAAGTTTGTGGAACACGAAACTTTTTTTGACGGCGTAACTGCCTTACATACATTTTTATGTAAATAAGAATGTATCTGTCACTGAATGAATGAAAGGTGGATTGTTTTTCATCCAGTACCAAGCAAGGCGACCACGATTGAGGAAATAAAATGGAATCTGAAAGTGAAAGTCAGCGTTACTTTAGAGAGCAAAACGGGAAAGAAGGGTTTTAATTGTATCTTCACTGAATATTTTAATGGAAGTTTTGTCTATTCAGTTTTTCCCTCTTTATTTCTCTCTTCCCCCTCCCCCTTCCCCCACCCATTATCACTATAAAACGAGTGTGCATTATAATTTCAAGAACAAGATAGTATGGTTCCTTTTCCCCGTCTCCCTTTAATCACTACTACCATTACAAAAACATGTATAATGTATAACCTTTTTAAATGTGCAGGAAAGAATTTTTTGTAAATGAGTGGGTGCGAGGAAATGAAATTGTTTTATTTTTTATTTTATTTCTATACAACTGTTCATTGTGTAATTGCCTTTTCACTGAAATTTCTTTATGAAAATATGTAAAATGACCATGTTTTGTAAACTCAAATGGAATGCGAATAAAGATCGGAAAAAAAAATTATATGTTTTGAAGGCCGATTCGGGCAATTCCCACTCGGCCGTGAAATCAGATCTGAATGAAAGCTTCCTATGACAAAGTGTTGCGTGCATATTTTGACGCACATATTACAAAAATCGATATGGCTATTTAATATGGAAGAGATATAGACATTCATTCATTTGTGTATGAAAATGCTGTCTATGGGGAAAGCGAGATAATCCATGTTTGATTCACACTTTTGATTATAGGAGTAATCGTTTTTGATATTGATCCGGCGCAAGGATATTGCTCTTATATTTGTACTTATGTTTAGGGCCAGAAAATAGATTAATTTGCTTATTATGTTTATGGCCTGAATTCATATGTATTACATATTATTAGTACAAGTAGAATCAGTCCTATATTGTATATTTTGGATGGGTAGGCGGGACTAGATTCTTGTTATTCCGGTCTAGCGGAAGTATGAGTTGTCTTGACAAGTCGTGATGAGTTCCGATGTACCGTGATAATGGCGGGTACGCACTTTTCAAAGGGCTGGTAGATTCTTAAGGAAATATGATTCATGAAGTGGTTTTCTTCTAAAGGAGATGGTATCTCTACTATAGTTTATGTTAGAGACTCTCCTAAGGTACGGTACAATGTATAATTCGGACTCCATGTATTGCCAGACCCTATTTTGATGATCTCATGTCGATTCGACCTAGATGGAACATTGTGCTTCGTATCGCTAGGGTCGTGTTTTGTATCGACAAAGATGACAGACTTTCCTACAGCGGTTATGGCTACGTGAACTAACCTGATCACCGTAGAGCTGTATGGGAACATTTATGAAATCATTTATATACCCATTATAAATTAACTCTGGCTTATATTCTCCTTCCTATGAATGAGTGAACGACAACTCAGGGAGGCGGCCATGTTAGATTTCGGTCATCATATGTTTTGATCACTGCCAAGAGAACAGATTATTTATCCTATTATCGGACAGTGACAGGGAGATCTCAATCTTGCTAGAAAACCCCTCTTTCGTGGTTTCATAATATATGCTACAAACTATGGACGTCAAGTAACTTTAGTTATTTACCGATCTGCCTTCACTGACGCGTTTAGTCAGATAGGGGGATGCGGCCATAATGTATCATGACAATTGAACTTTTGATGTACTGCCCATTATTTCTGAATGTGTCATGACTTCAGATCTGCTATGTATACCTACAAATTGATATGTCAACATACCATGATGTACTCGTATGTCCCAGTGTGTACGTCTGAATAAATTGAGTAAACAAAGATTCCAGCAGTCTGCATTGGTGCCTTGTAGACACAAGTGTATGAGTGGTTATATTGGTCAGCACACGAACAGTACACCATTCGCGGTAATCACACTCTACACTTCTACTTCATACATACACCATCCTGCGTCGGTTGGAGTGACCAAGTTTAGGGCCTGCTTCCCCTGGAGCCTTTGCCTTCCCTAACTCAGGACTAGGGTGAGTTACCCATTTACAGCTGGGTAGACTGGGGGCATGCCTGATCTCAACAACACACCACTCTTCCTTACAGAGCATACAGACTGACACTTTACAGAGTGGGAAATAAACAAATAAAGAAGAAAGAAATTTTACAGTGGCGAGCCAGATTCCTGGGTCCAGCTTACGCAGTTTTGTGTTGAGAATCACAGTTTACAGCTGAAAGAACATTTGTTTGAACACATCAACACCAGTAGGACAGCTATACAGTCGATGTCAGCTTGACCTGTATTACCGATAGGATGCTGTATCTAGGTCAGCGCTTGTTGACAGTTTTTTGCTGTACAGACAGTATTACACAGGACAGTGGTATCAAGTGTAGAAAATATCTGGAGCAGTATTGTTGACATTTCTCAACGTACAGAAGAATCACAGTGTTGTTGAACATAAAGTGCATAGTTCATCGTTGGATCTTCATATGCTCTACAGAGAAAAATTGACAGTGTAATAGTTTAAAATTAAATCTATTACTGAATAAAGTGGCAAGTTATTATTATTTAAATAAACTGTGCCTGCTTTACAACACTATACCTGCAACACATTCCATTCATGATATAAATTATATTGTATGCTATATGCTATTTATGTTTACATGTTATTTGTTATGTGGTAAATTAGTTTATGTTCTGTGTGACTAGTACAAGGTATGCCGAGTGACATTGGTCTGGTACTAGTATTCTATAGGTACACATTTTCTTAATTGGAAATTTGTTAGCAACAATTTGCTGCTATTTCTGTTAGTTGTGATGAGGTGTTCTTTTCTTCGTTGTTTTTGTTAATAATTTTGTGTTCCTTAGTTTTGTTTGATTTGTTTGCATTTGTTGGTCTAATCTTTTCTATTTTTTGATTTCTTTACACCCTTATGTTTATACACTGTGGCGTTATTTGTCTTGTTATCTTATTGCAGTTATCATCACGGATTCTGTGATCATTTTTTTTCATTTCTCCTATTTAATTTAATTTGATCTCTGCAAATGTTTTCAGATTGTCTTTTCTTGTTTGTCCTTTGTAATGTCTTTAGTTGACATATGACACAGGAGTTATAGTGGTATACACTGATAGTATAGTACAGATCAGTACTTTATGATTATTTTCCACAGGTACCCAAGTGATCTTTGATTACATTGAGGTATACAAGACCTTTGTAAGGCTTGTCTCCCACAGTATTTGAGATACAGTTATTGTTGTCCACAGGTACTCAAGTTATCATTGGTTATTATAAACCATACAAGTTTGGACTAAGACTAAGTCTATGGTATAGACTTGTCTCCCATTAAAGTGAAAGAGGGTAATTTATTTACTTTTTCAGGTTTCTGATTTAAGAAGACAATATGTCTACATTAGATTATTTTATTGCACAAGGAAAATCTCTTGATAAGACTGGAAAAGACTTAGAACAATGGGCTGTTGCTCAATATGACAAAGCATTAGCTGCTGAAGAGAGAAAAGCTGCTGCTGAAGAAAAAAAAGCTCTGGCTGAAGAAAAAAGATTAGAAAGAGAAGCTGCTGCTGAAGAAAAAAAAGCTGCTGCTGAAGAAAAAAAAGCTCTGGCTGAAGAAAAAAGATTAGAAAGAGAAGCTGCTTCTGAAGAAAAAAAAGCTCTGGCTGAAGAAAACAGATTAGAAAAAGAAGCTGATACTGCTGCTGAACTAAAGAAATTGCAGATGCAAGTGGAGGAAAGGAG
Source organism: Oreohelix idahoensis (assembly GCA_024509875.1). NCBI lineage: Eukaryota > Metazoa > Mollusca > Gastropoda > Stylommatophora > Oreohelicidae > Oreohelix > Oreohelix idahoensis. Next base: position 8,326 of record JAMPIV010017843.1, on the reverse strand, counting down.
ATTTGATGCAGAACAGAAGAAATTAGAAGCTGCTGCAGAACAGAAAAAATTAGAAGCTGCTGCAGAACAGAAAAAATTAGAAGTTGCTGCTGCTGCAGAACAGAAAAAATTAGAAGCTGCTGCAGAACAGAGAAGATTAGATAGAGAAGCTGAAGAGAGAAAAGCAATAAGAGAACATGAGTTTGAATTAGAGAAATTAAAATTGACATGTATGAGTAATGTTAATCAGGCATCTGGTGGTAATGGTAAACCCTTTGTGTACAAGGTCAAGGTACCAGCGTTTAACCCTACCAGTGATGACATAACATTTTGGCTTTCTAGATTTGAACGGGCTTGTCGATCTCATAATGTTGACAAATCACAGTATGTGAATCAGTTGTCTGAAAATCTAAAAGGGGAGTCCCTAAGTAAGTTATATTTTGTTGAAGAGGCCGACAAAGATAATTATGATGCTGTTAGGGCAGCTTTGATAAAGAGATATCAGCTGTCTGAGGAAGGTTACCGTCTTTTGTTTAAAACAATGAGACCTGAGGTAGGTGTAGAATTCTCAGATTTCATCTCAAAAGCACGAATTACACTTTCACGATGGATTGAATTATCCAAAACAGAGAAAACATTTGATGGTCTTACGGATTTATTGCTAAGAGACAAGGTCATGTCTTCTGTAAATAAATCATTCCTAGAGTTCTTACATGAGCGTAAACCTGGTACAATAAAGCAAATGGAAGAATATTGTGACCAGTATGCCACGGCACACCCTGACATGATTCTTAGTAACTCTAACATTAAAGAGAGTATGCCAGTTGCTTCGGCAACAGAATATAATCAGAATTACTCACACAAATTCCAAGGAGCTAAAAATAAATTTGATAAAAAGGTTAATTGGAATAAGTATCAAAACCAAGATAACCACTCAAATCAGGGTTCTTCTTCGAAGAACTGGAATCGGGCTGATAGTCCTCGACACGCGAGGGGTACCCATAATGTTAGAAATTCTCGGAAAGGGAGTAGCTATAGGAACTACCCAAGTGCTTCATGGAGACAAAAAAACCAATATTACAGGGATACTCAATATAACGAGCATGATGATTATGATCATGAATATTATGATTCAAACCCAAATAGGGGTTATAACAGAGGCAATAATAATTATAGAGACAATTATAACCGAGGTAGATCACAACACAAAAGACATGGTAAATCTTATTACCAGGCTAACTCTGCACAACAGGAGTTCCACGACACCGATAATCAGAATAATGATAAAAAAGACTCCAACAGTGTAGCAAATTCCGCTTTCGATTTTGCTAGAGCATTTGAGTGTTCGCAATGCAAAACATTATTCGATCCAACCACAGTTTCTACTTTAAGCTGCGGTCACCCGCTTCCCGCTCTCCATGCGTCAATTGCGCATAATGGAAGGGGTGCTCTTGTCTTTAATAGGGGCCTAATAGATGGTACTCCGGTATCAATTCTTTTCGATTCGGGGTGCACTACCATTGGAGTGAGGCAATCACTCGTAAATCCTTCTCGAGCTACAGGCAATATAGTCAAATGTGTAACATTTGGTGGCACATTGGAGAAGTACTCCACTGCCATTATCAATATTGCTACGCCTTTCTTTACAGGAGAGGTGCAAGCATGTCTCTTGCCGAATCCGATCGCTGATCTTATCATCGGTCGCATTCATGGAGTGAAAGAATGCACTCCACAGCAAATCTCTAATTGGGAAAATGTTAATATGCAATCTGCTAATGCAGTAATCACTAGGGCTCAAGCTCTTAATATGCCACAATCTTCACATTCTGAAGATAATGATGCGCAGATCCAAGATGATCCCTTGGAGATTTCCCACGATTCCTTTATCAAACAGCAGGAAGATGATCCTACTCTAAAGAAATTCTTTACTCTGGAAAAAAAAAGGTGATCCGAATAAGGATACAAATCGTAAATCTTGGATTACGATGAAGAATGGCGTACTTGTACGTATGGTACAAGACTCCGCTAAGTCCATTCATTCTCAAATCCTTGTGCCTAAAAATATGAGAGTTAAAATCTTACAGCACGCTCATGATTCGCAATGTGCTGGACACATGGGTTTTTCCCGTACTAAAGCTAGAGTTCTTCAATCTTTCTTTTGGCCTGCTGTGAATAAGGACATACGAATCTATTGTCGATCTTGTAAAGTATGTCAAGAGATTAAATCCAGAGGTCCACGCCATGATGCACCTATTCAGGCTGCAGACATTCCCATTCGGCCATTTCAAAAAATGGCGATAGACATCATTGGTCCATTTAAGATAAAGTCTGCTAGAGGACACCAATTTATTTTGACGTGTGTTGATATGTGCACACGTTGGCCGGAGGCTGTTCCTCTAAAGAGCATAACTACTGCTGATGTCGCAGATGCTCTTTGGTTAATATTTTCTCGTCTGGGGTTTCCAGCAGAAATATTATCCGACCATGGTACCCAACTCATATCGGATACCATGTCTCAAGTAATGTCGACTCTGAAGATAGAGAGATCGCTGAGTAGTATTTATCATCCTATGTCCAATGGGATGGTGGAACGTTTGAATAGAACTCTGAAAAACCTACTAGGTAAGATAACAGAAGATCATCCTCAGGATTGGGATAGGGTTTTACCCGCGGCTCTCTTTGCATATAGAGAGGTCGCCAACGAACATACAGGATTTTCTCCCTTTGAACTTGTCTTTGGCGCGAAACCGCGAGGTCCTATGTCCTTACTTCATGATCTTATAACTGCTGATAATATTGTCGATGACACAAAATCCTCTTATGAATATGTCATCGCACTTAGACACAAGATTATTGAAGCATGCAAATTGGCAACTGCTTCTTCTGAATTTGCGAAACAGAAGGCAAGGGAATTTGCCAATAAAAAGAGATGTTTGCGACAACTTTGTCCAGGTGACAAAGCATTTGTCTTGCTACCTTGTAGGGAAAATATACTTCTCATTTCTTGGAAAGGTCCGTACGATATAATATCAAAAGTTTCCGATGTTGACTATATCGTCGATATTGACGGGAAGCGTAAAACCTTCCACATCAACATGCTCACGGAATTCCATGAACGTCCTGATTATTTACAACCTGTTTTCCAGGCAACGGACGATTTTCCAGTCCAACATGGACAGTACTCATCTCTGTCAGTAATACAGGATGAGGAAACGAGTTTCTCGGATGTAAATTTACCTTTTCCAATGATTCCTCTTCACTCTAATGAATCATGGAAAGATGTTGCAATTTCTCCAGAATTATCTCCAGGAGAGCAGAAACAAGTTTCTACTATGTTAGAACAATTTCAGGATGTCCTTACTGACATTCCTGGTCAAACTGATGTCATTCAACATGACATTATTCTTACTGACCATAGTCCTATAAGAGTCAGACCGTATCCTATCCCGATACATTTTCAAGCACAGGTAGAGAAAGAGTTAGATGAGATGATAGAGTTAAAAATTATTGAACCATCCACATCAGCATATTCTTCGCCGATGGTTATAGTACGGAAAAAAGACAATAACATACGTCTTTGCGTGGATTATCGCAAATTGAATCAAGTGACTAAATTTGATGCGGAACCTATGCCTTTACTAGAAGAGCTACTTACGAGACTATCGAATTCTCACTTCTTTACTAAACTCGATTTGTCTAAGGGATATTGGCAAGTTCCACTATCCGAACACGCCAAACCGTTTACTGCTTTTTCGACGCCTAGGGGTCTATTCCAATGGAATTTCATGCCTTTCGGTCATATGAACGCCCCTGCTACATTTGTACGCATGATGCGTCGAATCCTATCTCATCGCTCAGATATCATTGCGTATCTGGATGACATCTGTCTTTTCAGTGATACTTGGAACGATCACTATAATGGTATAAATGAACTATTGTCTATCTTACGCGAGCATAACCTGACAGCGAAACCATCGAAAGCATGTATTGGTTTTAGCGAAATATCTTTCTTAGGACACCGTGTTGGTCATGGGTTCCTAAAAACAGAAGACCATAATACAAGCAAGATACTTAACATTTCTATTCCTAAGACTAAAAAGCAAGTACGAAGTCTCTTAGGTCAATACAATTTTATGGACGATTCATCCCGAATCTGTCCTCCATTATGTCACCTCTTTCTTCCTTGCTAAAGAAAGGGTCTCCTAATGTAGTCCATTGGACTCAAGAATGTCAATCCTCTTTGGATAAGGTTAAAACTATGTTTTCTACTTCACCTATCCTAGTATTGCCTTCTAAGGATAAGACATTTATTCTTCGTAGTGACGCTTCATCCACCGGGATTGGAGCTGCACTAATGCAAGAGTACTCTGGAACTCTGCATCCTGTGATGTATATTTCTCGGAAATTAAATGCCGCAGAGAAGAATTACTCGGTCCTAGACCGTGAATTATTGGCTATGGTTTGGTCAATCCTTAAACTGCAAAGATTTCTTCTGGGCGCGCATTTCATTGTGGAAACTGACCAGAAAGCTCTTACGGCTATTCAGAGTAAAAATCTGAAGAGCGCGAGATCAACGCAATACGCGATTGCTCTACAGCCATTTCATTTTTCGGTGCGAGCTATCCGTGGGTCAGAAAATGTGATGGCAGATATTTTGTCTAGATGCCCACATGATTCATAACTGTTATACAACTTTGATACAGTTGTTTCTATGTTGAAATGTGTACACATATGTAATATATCATATATTGATTGTAACACTACTTAGCGGTTCATTGATATTTATTCACCGCTGATCTTTCAATGTTTTTCGTCTTTGATGATCATGATGTTAAGATATCTTAGATGAAATTTATGTATAAACTAATGTGGAAATTGTGTCATTGCTAATATTGTAGTATGCGTTGGTGACACCTCTCTGGAAATATTTATACTTAGAGAAGTACTTTCTCTAAGGTCATAAAACTTATGCTTATCATCTGCGCATTGTATTGGTGCGTTGTGAGCCTATTGTATGTTGCTCCTAGATGTATTTCAAAAAAAAAAAAAGTACCATTTTTTTTTCCCGAGGGGTGTGGTAATCTGTTGCGTGCATATTTTGACGCACATATTACAAAAATCGATATGGCTATTTAATATGGAAGAGATATAGACATTCATTCATTTGTGTATGAAAATGCTGTCTATGGGGAAAGCGAGATAATCCATGTTTGATTCACACTTTTGATTATAGGAGTAATCGTTTTTGATATTGATCCGGCGCAAGGATATTGCTCTTATATTTGTACTTATGTTTAGGGCCAGAAAATAGATTAATTTGCTTATTATGTTTATGGCCTGAATTCATATGTATTACATATTATTAGTACAAGTAGAATCAGTCCTATATTGTATATTTTGGATGGGTAGGCGGGACTAGATTCTTGTTATTCCGGTCTAGCGGAAGTATGAGTTGTCTTGACAAGTCGTGATGAGTTCCGATGTACCGTGATAATGGCGGGTACGCACTTTTCAAAGGGCTGGTAGATTCTTAAGGAAATATGATTCATGAAGTGGTTTTCTTCTAAAGGAGATGGTATCTCTACTATAGTTTATGTTAGAGACTCTCCTAAGGTACGGTACAATGTATAATTCGGACTCCATGTATTGCCAGACCCTATTTTGATGATCTCATGTCGATTCGACCTAGATGGAACATTGTGCTTCGTATCGCTAGGGTCGTGTTTTGTATCGACAAAGATGACAGACTTTCCTACAGCGGTTATGGCTACGTGAACTAACCTGATCACCGTAGAGCTGTATGGGAACATTTATGAAATCATTTATATACCCATTATAAATTAACTCTGGCTTATATTCTCCTTCCTATGAATGAGTGAACGACAACTCAGGGAGGCGGCCATGTTAGATTTCGGTCATCATATGTTTTGATCACTGCCAAGAGAACAGATTATTTATCCTATTATCGGACAGTGACAGGGAGATCTCAATCTTGCTAGAAACCCCCTCTTTCGTGGTTTCATAATATATGCTACAAACTATGGACGTCAAGTAACTTTAGTTATTTACCGATCTGCCTTCACTGACGCGTTTAGTCAGATAGGGGGATGCGGCCATAATGTATCTGTTACGTGCAGTCTTTGATATCTTACAATATTATACATTGGTATACTTGTTATGTTCGCAAATATTTTGTAAACAAAATAGTGCTTAAGGGAAAGTCATTATTGAGTTACTTCCCTTGAAAGTTGTGCCGTCTCTTCGATCGAACTCCGCGGATGAATCCATTTTACTGCGATTTATTCGTTGTTTGGGTAATAATAGATTGTTCTTGCTTCAGAATATCTATGGCCTGAATTTATGTGTATTGTTTGTCTGAGTAGGACGAGTCTGTCTTATATCTGTATATCTTTACATATCTAAGTCGAACTATATGTTCTGTTGTCTCTAGAGAGGTCAAAGGCTATTCGGCGGATGTGTCGCTAGAGAGTGGTGTGATTTGGCTTCGTCCTGATGGGGACTGTGTTTTTCTATGTCGGCTTGTCGCCGAAAAAAGTGATCTCAGTATTGGTGGGGAAAGTGATAGTCGTCTAGACCTATCGTGTATGCTTTACCCCAGTGTTTATTCGTATTGCCAAGGAATGGCAGAATCATATTTCTGATACCAAGGTAATAAAAGATACTCTTGTGAACTCTCTCGTTCGAAGCCACCATTTTCGATAGGTACGATTTGAATGTCTAAGAGAATATATTTGACTCGATGAAAACGACTTCGATTCCTAGCAGCACTATATCCTGTAGAATGCAGTCAATTGTTCATGATCAAATCTACAGAGCAATGAAAGTTTAATGAATGACTAACTTTAGGACAGATTCATTATCTGTATCCAAACGTGAGTGACAGCTCACGAGTGAAGCCATCTTGGAACCAAACATGTAGTGACTTTCAAGAAGAGAAAAGGGATGCCCGTATTATCGCTTGTTTAGTCCAGAGATCACTGCTACACATGAGAACCCGTTATTAGCGGTTCAATATTATTATATGGAAAAATATGTGCTGAACATTATGTTGGAGAATCGTCGCTAAACGAGATTAGGTTTAGAAGCCATCTGAAATATTGTTTATAAGCTGACGTGCTCAGTCAGTGAAGTCAGATGATATATATGTATGGGCGATACTGAGGGCTTGGCTACTGACAGTCCTTTATACTATTATTCTACATGAGTGCCCATGTAACATTGCAAGACCATTTATCCACTGTACCATGATGTATTATGCCAACCTGTGATTTGTCACTATCTGTGCTGTCGAGTGTGTACGTCCAATTAAACTTTAGTAAAGATACACAGTCGTTGGTGTCGATGACTTCCAGCCATACATGAGTGTGAGAAAAGAACATTTGTCAACACCACGAACCCTTATTATCATTCGCACATTATACACTCAATCCATGTCTACACACCACTGCGTAGGTCAAGTTGACATTCCATACACTACAGTGGAGCAAACAACACCATAGAGATCTTATCAACTGATGATGATGATGTCTGCTTCCATCCACTTATGTCTATTTTTTGGTGGATATCATTAACTGGAATAACAGAGGGGACTTTATCAACTGGTGGACCAGCTTTCTGGGTTTGACCTCGCAGAAGTTCAGAAGTCAACAGATTACCGATACCAGACCGTTTCCTGTGGCTGATACGACACACTTGCAGTATTGGTTTGCTCTTTGTCAACACTTCGTCACGTGACCTGTCAAGTGAATGCAGTATGTAGGTCAGCGTTGTTGACATTTTTACATTAGACATTACAGAGTTTCACAGAACAGTTGGATCAATTCTTGTTAATATTAACAGGAAGACAGTATTAGTGAACTAAGAAGTCCTATTTTCATCGATGGATCTTCTTGTTTTCTATATATGAACTTTAATATTTAAGGCCAGAATGTTTAATTGAATAAAGTGGCAGTTTGTTTATTTTCATAAAAATAACTTTGCTCAGCGGGTTGTGTTTAAGGTTGGGCGGCGTCCTCACAACAGAATATCCCACGTCATAGAGGGTCCGTTGTGGGCGTTTTCTATAGGTGCAATTTTCTTGATTGAAAATTTGCTGCGACAACTGTTGCTTTTGTGTTAGCTGTGAAGTCTGTAATTATTGTTATTTTTGTAATATTTCTTTGTTCTTTAGTTTTGTTTTGATTTGTTTGTAATTTGTTGGTCTAACCTTTTCTATCTTTCAGTTCTATTCACAATTTGTATTCATATACTGTGACGTCATTGGTGTTGTTATTCTTTGCAGATTCAGTGATTATTTTCATTGATTTCCATATTTGATTTATTTTGG
>JAMPIV010017842.1:0-33026 GCA_024509875.1 Oreohelix idahoensis | reverse complement strand
AGGCCATACAAATTTGCTACAGTATGACATGAAACTGGTAGACTCAAACCCAATCTGTATGAGAGCCTATTCTATTCCGTTCGCGAAGGAGAAGGCATTGAAGGAAGAAATAGATTATTTGCTGAAGGAGGGGATTATTTCGCACAGTGAATCATCTTTTAGTTCTAGTGTCGTTTTGTTGAGAAAACCGTCTGGGGAACACAGACTGTGCATAGATTACAGGAAACTGAATGCTGTCACAGAAGGACAAGTGGATCCATTACCAGACACAAAGCAGTTATTTGCCAGACTGAACAAGGCAAAATACTTTTCAAAGGTGGATCTTAGTAAAGGCTATTACCAGATCCCAGTGAAGCCTGAAGTGAGACCTTATTTGGCTTTTAGCACTTCGGATGGACATTATGAATTCAATATGCTACCATTCGGACTGAAAAATGCTCCGAGTGTGTTTTCAAGGATGATGCGCAAATTGTTGGATCCCCTGAATAACCCATGTATCACGAATTTCATGGATGATATTCTCGTCGCCACAGAGACATTTGAAGAACACATTGAAGCTCTAGAAATGTTATTTAATAGACTTCGGGAAGCGAACTTAACTGCTAGGCCAACAAAATGTTGTATTGGATGCAAAGAGTTGGAATTCTTGGGACACACTGTATATCAGGGTAACATGACCCCTGATCCTAAGAACTTGGAAAAACTGCAGAGAGCACCTAGACCACAAACAAAAAAGGACGTGCGATCATTCGTGTCGTTATGCGGATTTTATCAGAAATACATCAAAAATTTTAACGCTATTTGTGCTCCTCTGACTGATCTGACTCGCAAGGGACTTCCAGATAAAATTATTTGGACTGCACAATGTGAACTAGCGTTCCAAGAGTTAAAGGAAAAACTCACTAGCAGGCCTATTCTCAAACTGCCTGATTTGACACAGGACTCAAGATTGCTGAGGTGGTCTTTATTACTTCAACCTTATCAGTTTAGTATCCAATATATCCCAGGCAAATTGAATGTCGGTGCAGATTTCCTCAGTCGGCACCCCTGTGATCAAAATTAGAGTAATGGCAGACGGGAGGAGAGATTTTATCTATGTGTATCACTGGTTTTGGAACTTGCCGTAGGCATGTTTTCAAGTGGGGAGATGTGTCATAAAATTAACGAGTGATACAACGTAAAAATATCTCCAAAGGATAAAATGTAAGGATAAAAACCAATGCGTAAGCTGCTGGAATACATGATCGCCCGCGCCGCGGGTCATCAGGTGTTAGACTTGAAGGCAAAACGGAACGAGGATCAAAAGACAAAAATCTGACTGAACGCGTACTTGAACTAGCGAGGTTAATGGACGCAAATTGGTGGGGCAAGGAGGAAAAGTCACGTTTCCCCCCCCCCCCCCCCCCCCCCCGCACCCCCCCCAAGTTGACATAAAGTAAGGAATTCGACAGAAGGGACCTTGGATATGATACGCCACAGTCATTTATTGGACGCTTTTGCGATACCAAGCCTTTGATTTGAATTCAGCGGCTAAACGCAGATGCTTGAAATATTACAAAATTTAAAAAGTAACTTTTTCTTAATATTAATGTTAGGAATATAAAAATTAGCTGGCCGGATGGCCCATTCTGAGCAGTGAAATAATATGTTTTTAATTTTACAGACGGATAGATAATAATGAAAATAATGACAAAAGACAGTGTTGTTCACAACAGCGAAAGACTGCATTGAATCAAAAGTGTCACTATTTGCACAAAAAATCGCGACCTCGAGACGCAGGTGTTCAAATCTACTTAGCATGGAAGAGAAGGGATATTGGTGGAAGCTGTGTCTAAAAATAACTTTTAACGACAAAATTTTGGAGGGGAGAGAAAGGTTGGTTCAAAAATCAAGTACGTTTTTGTAAAAACGCAAGTAGAGACGGACAGACTAACAGATAAAAATCCATACTTGACTGAAGCATGACTGAAATGACTTTAGTGTAGGAAATTTGAATTTAAAAAAAAACCAAGGCATTGATTGGCCACAGACAATCATATCCGCGCTCAGACGAGCTTTTTTGCCATTCCTCAATAGTTGTCCAGTGATAGACACAGTAAATTTCAAGTGTGGTGATTTCCAAATGAAATAAATTGAAATAAGTTCAGGGACGCCATACTATAGCCAGCAGCTCAGCTGAGTTTTGCTAGCATTTCTGTGTTCTTTATTCATAATCTGAGCTGTGAGTTCGATCTTGACACTAAGGTGGTGTCAAATGCTGATTAATAATTGAAGTGAGGACCCGTGCAGGGTACATTTCGACAGAACATCTGTGTATTGCTCAAGCACGGAGAGGTGGGGCCATCAGATTCCAGCACCAGAACAAATCTGGCAAAGTTAAGTAGGCTAGCTGGCCTGCTGAACTTACACCAACTTCATAAAACTAGCACCCAAGAGAATTTACTACTGAAGCATCCCATTTCCTTCCATCATTAATGGACAATGCTGTGTAGGCATAAACAGGGAGGGATGAAGCCACCCCAACAGCACATCCATTCATAGTTTTCCCAGAAAAATTAACATTACGAACAGTAATACTATAATTAATCTTGAAGATTGCATATGTAAACATCTTTCATTTAACATGCCATTTATTCATGCCATTCATTCATAAATTTCAAAATCTTTGCATAAGTTCTGGCCAAAATAAAACCTTGGTTCAGAACAAATAAATTTAAAAAAAAAAGATTTTCTATTCTAAATTTAACCAGCTGAATTTAGTTCATTGTGTTATAAATTTTATTGATAGTATTAGACTTAATTAATATCTGTGGGTGTGGGTATATGTCCATACAACACATTGCATTCAGTACCCTAGATTTTAACGTAGCCACATTCATTAGTAAAAAAAAGATATGTGTGAGGTCATAAAGTGGTAGCACGAAAGGGCCTTCTGTATATTCACAGTTACAATTATCTCAGGAGCCTTCACAGCTGACCTCACGCATCACACTAGGTGATAACACCACCATACAATACCATCAAAATCCACTACGAAAACGAAGTATTTATATATATATATATTTTTTGTTGGAGGGGGGGGGGGGGGGGGGGGGGGGGGGAAGCGCTTTGTTTCAAGTGGCGTAACTGACTCCGCCTCGCTGGTCAAAGTGTAGCCGTTAGGTGGGCTGAGAGGAAAATTCGGTTAGATTTACTTTTTAGGATATTGAGTTTTATGATTAATATTAGCTGATAAATATATAGTCAAAGCGAAGGAATACATAGAATGTAAATAGGGGACTAAATACGTCTTACATTCCTTCTTTGTGTTTAGGGCATTTATGCCTTTGTTTATGTTGTGACATGGGCTAGGTGATCGTAATTCACGCGTTTTGAATGGGATGGTGAGTTATTTGTCAGACAAACTGTTCTGGAGTGTTCGAAAATAGTCGTCGTTGCATGCAAATCGACGTTTTAGATTAAAGCAGTTTTACTCCGAGATGTGATAGAGTTAGCTTCTAGAAGTGGTAGCGAGTAGAAGTTCCATTGGGCCGATAAGCCAATGGTTTTGGTTGTTTCTGCGGTGGCAGAAAAGTGTACTATCGCCTAGACGCATATCTCGATTATTTGCCACAGCTATGTATGACAGTTTTTATTTATCCAGAGGACGAGATGTCAGTGTTTCCAGTGAGAGAAATGTGTTGTGTTTGAAAACCAGGTACGTTGAACATTATGAGTTTTATAGCTGTAGTGAAGTACAGTAGACAAGCTGACAGTCTATTGAGCAGTGAAGCTTGGTAAACGCACATCCCTGGCGGTTAGGCCCGTTTTTTAATCAGATACGCCAAGAATAGCTACAGATAAACAGTTGAGAACAAAATTTAGGTAGACAGTTAGAATAATGAATACAGTGGTTCTCAACTTATAGAACCAGTAGCCATTAGAACAGTTAACCAAATGGATGAAAGAAGCTGAGAGGTTTATGATTGAACGTCGCCCCATTGTGTTTGCCAGCCAACATATATATTATTGAAGGCTGAAGAAGTTTTGATGTAAGATTGCTATCTTCAAGATGCAAGCTGCTCTCAGATCAATTGTGTGAATAAAGTCATCTCGTATATCATTACAAAAGTCTACTGTTGACGTCGGCGTCTGTGGCCTAATGGATATGAACGCAGTTTCATAATCCAGATATACCAGGTTCGAAACCTGCTGCAGGAGGTTTGGTAGCAGATCGCTGTGTGTGGATTTTTAACAATGGTATAAGCGCCGTACCGTTCAGAAAGCAATGGCAAACTACTGAATGAAAAAATTGCCTAGAAAAATCACAAACAGCCAATAAAAGCTGGGGTTGATTGCCACGTCCTGTAAAGGATAAGCAACTAACTTTAACTGTTGACGTCTTACAAAATGTCTTGGAGTGTGTGTCAGCAAGCATGCGATGAACGTAAAATACAAGCAGTCTACTGACTAGGGCTAGAGATACGAACAAAAAGAGATCAACAAAAGCAGAAGTAGAGAATAGTAGACAAGTCTGTCTATCAATGTAGCAAGTGTAATTTGCTGGGGAGGTTAAGATGTTACCTAAAAGGAAAGAAAGCTGTGTCTGTGTCAACCGTGTGAGGTCAAGCAAATGTAGGCCCCTGACTCTAAAAGATGATGATGATGAGGATGATGTATTATCAGGGAACCTAACGCTACCTCCCTAGATCTCACACGGTCCGTATTTTTATTGTAGTGGCTGGTGTCTGATGTGACTAGTGTCTAGGGGTGAAATGACAATGGTGGTACATCAACACACTACCCTTTAACTCACTATAAGGAAATGAATAAGACTGTGGTTAAAGTTTTCTTTAAAATTGAATTCTTTTCTTTGTACAATTTAATCTGCCTGTCCTGCCATCTCTTTTGGACAGGTCTTTGAAAATGAGGAAAATACATTTTACATATACTGAATAACTAAAATGTCTGGACTCTTTGTCCTATAAGTATAATGTCACTATATTGTTCCTGTAGGTGTATTCACAGACTAAAACTGTAATATCTAATAGGGGTAGTCATTTGTTAGGAGGAGCTGTTGTTTAATCACGCCCCATATAATTCTGTGTATAACACTTTTTATTTTAATGAAGTGTCAGATGTCCCAGATGTTAACACATCACCTGGGATTCTTGGTATGAAGATAACAAGTCCGTATGTCGCTGCAGAGAATATATATATCAGCACACACCGGCTCCTTCAGGTTATCTGCTGACAGCATAAACTTTTGAAAGGAGACTTTTTCGTTACAATCACTCATCAGGTTTCCTGTCACCGGCTGGTAACAGGAAATAAAAAAACCCTGCAATAAAAGACACCCTGGCCTTTTCACATCTGATCACAATTTCTTATCACTATTGTACACATGATGGTATGGGGTCAGCCTCTTGTGCATGCAGGTGCACTAGCCCCTAATTTATATGACTCACACCTTGCTGTGACCACACCTCAGGTCCCTATGGCAGATACGCCACTGTACTTTTCCATAGTTTTCTTCAATACAATAACGTGGAGTAACCACATCTCCTTTGGTATGATTTTCTTTTCTTTTATTAATTATAAACGCTTTAGGCATGTTGACGAGTGTTCATGGAACACTGAGGCTTACTAACATCTTCTAATACAATAATAGTAATACAAATCATAACAATATGCAACAGTCAAATACAGTTCAATGTGAGGACTCAGTAATGTTTGCTCCCGGCATGTCCTTCACTTTTCCCAATAGCAGTATCTAACTTTTGCAGTTTAATCAAGCATATTAATACATAAAGCATTCTTACCACAAATTCAAAGAAATATTTCACAAATAACGTTGACTGGCAAAAGATATGGCCTCAGTTTTCTCTGCCCTGTCCAGACTGTGAATTTAGTATTTATTTTTACAATTTATCACATCTGCTCTCAACGTACTTGTTGTTATAAAAATTTCTTGTCAAATGGCCACGAGACCCCTAAGCCTTTGGCCAATATCTATTAGAGCTGGCCAATGAAATCAGGCAACTACCAAATTTTGAATTTAGTTTTGAAAAAGCAAAAACAAAATTCCAAACAAACTATGTGTCTCGTAGTCCATTGGTCAGTCTGCGTTAGTTATGCCAATACAAAAAGATGTTTAGTTTTGGTTAACATTTTCCTACCTCCCCCCTTTTACTCCTATACTCTTATACCACCCAATCGGATTTGAATTACTCCAATGCCTCTCTTTCAAACTTGCGTCCCCAATAACGTTATGTGTAACGAGCAAGAACAACAGTCTGTCCGTCCTAGCGTTCGTAGACATATAGTATTATCTCAATAACTTGGCTAATACTTGGACTACCATATATTTTAAAACATATTTTTGCTCAAGAGACACTAAGCTATCCTAATATATGATTTTTATGGTCAGTTTCATTATGGTTTAGATTTTCAGTTTTGTCACTGTCAATCGTCAATTATAACTTTTACACAATTCGGCCATCTTCCCCCCTCATTCAAATACCAACTTGTTTGAGTGACGTCAGAAATACACTACGCGGCGAGAATTTAAACTGTCTGTGTGTTTATATCTGCTGGCTTTGCCCACAGTGTGTATATAGTAAAGGAACCGCTTGCAGAGCGAAGAGGGTTTTTCAAACGTTTGGTAGTATTTGCGTTAATTATTACAATCGTTTCGTTCTTACTACTGGAAAATGTCCGAGTTACTACTAATTTTAACGTTAAAGTTAAAGTATTACGTTAATTCAGAACGTAGTTTGGTATCACACTTCTGGCAGATCGTTAATTATAAGTCTTGCCTCAGTTTCGTGCAGCAGATCGGGCAAGATGTTAAATTGTTAATTGCACGTCTCGAAACCGAAACTAAAAGGCGTGTTAGATTTTTACGGTGGGTCATTTTTTAAGCATTTCCACTGCACCAAAGGCAGCGCTCTACTGGCGTTGAAGATGACAATCGTCAGACACCTGAGGGCGGGTGTATTTATTATCATAGGACTAAAATCTTACTGAAATTAGCAATTATCTCACAGATTTCGCTACAATCAACAGCCACAAAAGGTAGAGCTTAGACGTTAAAAACTTAATCAAATATATTTAATTATATGACATTTTACTAATGCTTTTCCAATTTCTTATTTCAAAATATAATAAGCATACAACAACCTTTTTTATAATTATTTAAATACCATAATGCAAATAATTCTTATCCTCGTACACCAGTGAGTTAGCTTGTGTTAAACATGGAAAACGTAATGAAATCATTCATATTCACCGCTCTGACAGCCGTGGCGCCCCCTAGCAGCATTGCAATGAAGATTTTACGTTATTAATAATACTTTTAACAAGATCTGCCATAGCGTTAGACACATAAACTACTCTACCCTCACCTAAAAATTAGCGTCTAGGACTGCCTTCCATCCAAACTGCAGGATTAGATATTTTAAAATTGGTGTGGTTTGGTTTTAAGGACTATCTTCATTGCACACGGACAACTCCATCAGTGCGGTACTCCGATCTCCTACCTTAGATCACACAAGGAGGATCTCAGCACAGTGCATGAACTCCGAAGCACCAGCGAGAATCCAAATGTGTGTATATATGAACCACACATTCTATAAATATTTTTGGGGTGGTAGTTTTCTAATTTTTAAATTAGGCCTGATAGGCCTACTCTTTACGATTTCCAACCGCCAAGGGATTTTTTTACGTGCGAAACTTGCACGTTCTGAAAGGCTAGTTCTTATCCGAGAAGGCTAGTCATCTGATATCACTAGGAGACCAGAGGGGCGTATGACATCATTACGACCACTGATTCTGAAAACAAAATTTCCATAAATTATATTCGCTCAACTAGGTATTGAACCTGGTACCTCTAGAATTTGAGGCGGACGCCATACCTCTTAGCCACTCCGACCACCATTTATTATATTTTAAAATAAATGTCATCAACACACAATAAAAGATTCCGTGTTAACACTGCTAAGGTACCTGTGTTGCTCGTTAGGGCGTCTTAATTCACACAGATACAGTGCTTTATAGGTCACAGGGCGTGGGCATACTTTAGCATGCCAAGACTTCTACTTTTGCAATGAGGCTGAGGCCTAAAAAAAAAATTCATTGTATAGTAACTACTTTTATATTTGAAAATTTTGAATGTATAGTACCTAATTTTACAGTTGAAAATTTTCATTGTAGAGTAACACAGTTTACAGTTTAAAATTTTCATTGTAGAGTAACAAATTTTACAGTTTAAAATGTTCATTGTATAGTACCTAGTTTTACAGTTTAAAATTTTCATTGTAGAGTAACAAATTCTACAGTTTAAAATTTTCATTGTATAGTAACTAATTTTTGACAATTTGTCTACTATAAAAAATAAAATAACACCACAAGCATAACCAACGGACATTCTACTGTCTTGTTTGACTGAATTGAATTATTTGTTATTATTTTTGTTTTGAAGAGTATGGTCTGTTATTTTTAGAACATATTATAAAAAATGTATAATGAGGCGGAGCTTCCAGGATTGAACCCCGTAATAAGCTCCTCCCACCCTAGTAGCCCACTCGAAATTCAAAGCAAAATTCCTAAATACGCCACTGCTATTACTACTTAAACTAAACTACTACATCAATTACCATTGTTACTACTTCAACTAATACTACTTCAACTACTGCTACAGCTACTTCAACTACTACTACTACTACTACTACTTTAACTACAGCTATCACCAGCACAATTTACTTTTTCCTACCATACTTCAACCTCAACTGTATCATTTTAAAGATTGAAAAGATTTTATCCGCCCAAGCATTTGATCTCTAAGCTACAGTATTGACATTTGTCATAAATATTTTCCATCTCACTGTTAAAACCTTGTGGAAAAAAAATCGTCTACAGACAAGATCCTTCCTGTTTGTCATCATCATTGTCACAAAGTGGCTTTAACTAGAGTCTGTCTGAGTACAGAGACGAGACACCAGTATTGAGGACAGTCTGAGAAGATAGATTTAGAAGAGAAGTACAGTGAATGTGGAAGGATGAGACTTATAGCTTCAAGGGTGAGAACCTAGATTGACTCTCCCTCGCCACTTGTGACTTATTTACTAGCTACTGTCTCACCACCTCTGACTACCAGAAAGGAGATAAGGTTACACTAAATTATCCACAGACACCACTATACAGTCAAAGCATACAAGTACAGTATAGTTAAAGATAAACTGATCCAGTGTACATTTTATAGTTTATTTAAAAAAAAAATCAATACCATAGCAAACAATAATAACGTGCGAGTTTGCACAACCTGGAAAAAGAACAAATCAAGTGAAAGACACAATATAACAATTACCACGCCCTCTTTCACACCTGCACGAAAACAACTAAGGATAAAGACATATACTTGGTGGGGGTCTCTAAGTAAGAGCCACCAATCCTGACTACACTATTGTTACTAACGAGACACACTGTCCCGTTGAAGATGTATAAACTAAATGTCTACACTGTCTCAAGGCGCTCTAGGCGGCACTGCACAACTAACTAATACACCACAGAAATGCTACTCTAATTGATTTTGCAGCACTACCTTGGAGGCTGTCCTCTGAGTATTTCTATCTAACCCTACTGTTCCTCGCTAAACTCCTCTCTCTCTCCTCTGTTTCTGTTCAGTGCCTCTCTGACGCTATCGTCTTAGTCTTAGGCTTAATGAGTTGCTTTTCGTCATAAACCTCCTCCCGTTAGCATTTATAAAGGCATGTTTTCCCTCTCTCCTTTCCCGAAAACTGATAACGGGGCCCTTGGTGAATACAGCAATATATATTTTCATAAGGCTGTAGATTTTATCACTGCTGATGACACTCTTCAAACCGACTAGTTAACCCGCTTCAGGTTTAGGCCTACTGCATTATTGTGGCAGTATGTAAACAACACCAGGCAACGTGGCCTGTTTTGGTTGTTGGCCGTTACGAGCTAAGAGCTCCTTATTTAGAGGCAAGTCTCCCGTTGAGGTATGGTTCCTCACGTCAAGATAACTTCTAATTCTACTCAGTGTTGCAGACGTAACTGGGCGCCAGGGACAAGCGCATACCCAGTTTTCTTCAATTACACTGATGTCTCATGCCTCCCTCTCTCTCTAGAAGGCAAAGTCCGTTGTAGGCTTAGGTCTATCTACAACCTGCTCGCCGTGAATCGCCAACTACCGAATTTCCCGGACCGGGCAGACTGCAATGGTGCGTATTCACGGCACAAAATTCTTGGACTAGTGAGCGATAAATACTTTTGGCGCTCATTATATAAATAATTAATAGGCTGATGCAAGACAGACGCGGTGAGTCATCGCGTCTGGCATCATCTCACAGGAACCGCCCTAGCCCAACTTTTGACCTACTATCATGCCTGCACATAAATTAAATCTAAACCCCACCAATCATATCATAAGCTAACCTCTGACTCATTGTTGACCGAGCAAATCGCAAAATTATTTCTGCTCACTCGCCGAAATTACACGTAATGTTCTGTAACGCCTCTGACATCCTATCTACCAGAATGACTCACTGATTCCGCGTTACAACCTGGGTCAGACTTTTCCCCCATCCCCACTAATAAGAGGGTTGGTGAAGGTTGTCTGAGTAATCCTAACGCCATAAAATTAACCCAGAATTAATAACTAATGAACTCGACCGCCTAAGAATAATTAAAGAACAAAATTAATTACATGGAACAAAAAAAAATGGGGCGAGTTTAAAATAAAAATAACTAACTCATCACAATCATCACCGTTGTCATCATCATCATTATTATCATAATCATTATCATCATTATCATTACCATCATAATCATTATCATCATACTCATCATCATCATCAACATTTTTCTTTTTAATCCATTTTAACGAGGGCTATTCCAAAATCAACCTCCGATTGGCTGGTAAAAATAACCAAAAATAGAGAAAAAAAATCATATTACGTACAAAACTTACATACATAACTGCATTACTTGTTCACATAGTCGCCAGCCAATACTGATTGCTGCAGGCAATGCGCCGTGTCGCTATGGCAACCAGTTTATTTTTACCAGCCAATCGGAGGTTGATTTTGGAATAGCCTCCGTAAGCATGGGCCAGCACTGCAGCTGGTCCGCTAGCAGGCAGCCTGCACCAAAACATTAATGTGCTGTTGCTGTAGTAGCTTCTGCAGCAGTCTATTTTACGAGGTGAGTTGGCCAGCCCCATGCACAACCTCATATCAGTCGCGTCCCATGGCGTGCCTGAGGGAGCAATAGTCCTGTCCTATATTTTCAGAGACCCCCGAGTACTACACAGGTCACATAAACTCGTAACGAGATATAATTCAGTTCCTTGTCCTGGCTGCAAGAAGAAATAATTCGTTTATATTAGTCTGCATCTGTATTGTATCCTTTATGTTGCATTTTTATTCTGGTAGACTATATAAGTCAAACACCGGTTGTTAACTTTGAACTGGGAATCTTCGTCTTCGTACACTCTCAGACGTCCACTCTCAGACGTTCACTTGAATGTTTTCAAATAAAGCAGTAGTCAGTTTGAGGCTATTTGAATCTCCGTAGAGCTTTTCCACGAATGGTACTGGTGTCGGTCATATGCGCTTTCTCTGTTCCGCATATATTGGGTAACTTTGAAGCAGATGTTCAGCAGTCATTTTATCAGTGCCACAGTTACACTGATCGGTAGTTCCTATCTTTAGCTTGTTGAATAGATGGTATCTCAATCTGTTGTGGTCAGTGCGGAGTCTAAAGATTACCACTTGTTCTCTTCTGTTGAGCTGGTAATATGCATCATTTTGTGTGTGACCTGGATGCTCTAAATTCCCATTTGTTTCTGTATCTGATTCTGATAAAATTCTTTGCCTCCTCGAAAGTTACATTGCATCTGGGTATATAGTTTAATAAATGGGTAGCTTACAGTTAACAACCGTTTTACTGTAGTTGATTTTGGAGTCACGTATTGATCTGACTTCTCGTCTGGGAGAAAAAAAAATTATGGGGAATATTGTCTATGCATTCTATCTAGACTCTCTGGTATAAAAATAAACAATCCATAAAAACCAAGATTCGGTTTTATAAACGTACTTTGAATTTATGAATGCCACTTGTCCGGTTCGTCAATCAGCAAGTGGTGCAACTGCACAAAAGTACACTTACAGTTGTGTTTTTTTTGTAGCTAATTGTTTAAATGAAGAGATTGTAAGCCCCGTATACAACATCACCTTAATTGCCAAATACGACAGGTGTGACCGTGTCGGTGTTCCTTCTTATATATTTTAACTAGGTGACTGAGGCAGGCCTAGTTATCGATCATTCACTTTTTTATCGTCTTCCAAGTGAGACTATTTCTCTTACTGGCCCCTTGTTCCGCCAGAGATGGTAGTTCCTGGATGAAATTTGGTTCGACTTTTATTTCCAGTATCCGTTCTTCCCTCCTTGGTGGTGAGCAGCGATTCCCTCGTACTAGTGGTGTTGGGTGTAAATTATTTATAATGGCCTTGCATTCAGACTTCTACTTCTCTCTCTCATATATAAAGGCTATCGAAGTAGTAGAGTGCAACATGATGGGTTTATTTACATATTTCATGGAGGTACAATTCATCAGCCAAAATTCTCCCTTGCAACTTTCTTTATGCCTTCTACAGCCTAATAAATCAATGCAAAGTATTCATACACTTGTATAATGTCTCAGTTTCAATACCTGACAGCTAATCCCATTATCTGCATCAATGATAATCTTTGGTCTTACTTCAAAGTCTCTGCTTCTTTACCTGACAGCGCACCCTGGTTATCAGGTATGCAACCATTATCTGCATCAATGATAATCTTTGGTCTTACTTCAAAACCTCTGAGGCTATGTCTGACAGCTCATCCTAGCTATCATTTATATAACCATTATCTTCGGTTTTACTTTCTTTAGTCATGCTTCAGTGTCTCATCTACAATATTCTTTCTTGCTGATGTACCTTGAGATGTGGGCATCATTACCCTCTGAAAAAATTGCTGAAAGTCTAAAAAATAGTTCAAAGTTCATCTTACCGTTTTAAACGAAGTCCAGCACCTATCACAATCCCTACTGTTCACCCTTATTCTACTCCTAATCTGTTCATCTCAGTATTTAAACACAGATAAGCTACTCTCCTGAATTCCTATCACTAAGAAATTCTAAGTCTAGCTATAGGTTTCTGGATACGAACAACTGTCGCCCACAAGTTCGTTTTTTGAGAGCCCAGAGCGGCACTTCTTGCTTCCGCAAAGTTTCTGATGGAACTCTGTAAACATGACCGCTCAGTAGCGCGTCAACATCTGGACTGATCTCCTTTCGTCCTTCAATTCGTCAACCCGTCATCCACTTCTTTGTTTTCCAATCCATGCGATTGGTCCATAGTTTTACTCACTCACCTAACGCCACCTACACGCTTAATTCTATGCTGTCAACCCCGTGAACTGTGCTTCATAACTGTTTATTTCTAGTCACTATTTTCACGTGCGTTTTACTCGGTTCTCCGTTCTCTTAACTGTAAAGGGCGCTAATAATATTGTTATCTCCCTTTGTACTTTTTACCTTAGTTTCATTTTCCCTTCTATGTCTTTATTAAAACTGAACTGATATGCAAATTTCTTAGACTCAAGTGATATACACTTGGAAAGTTTTAAAGTCTAAAAAGGTTCCCTCCCTTACAAAAACACCCTATATACCCCAATTATAACCAAACTTTCAGGTTGAACAGGGTATTACAGCAGCATAGTAGACGAAAACAACAACAACAATCCCTTACAAAAAACACTACATTTTCATTCTTTTATCTCCCATGTTAAGAACGAATGGCCTATCACTTAAATTAATCTGATTTTCTAACCCATTTTTATATACTCTTTCATCTTGTTAACACCAAATAACTGTTCGATTGACTTTAACTACAGCGTATTTTACGCTGTACAACCAAACGGTGACACAGGCCTGGAGGAGTCATAATTCTATAATTTTATTATCTCCTCTGAGACCCGCCCCACCCCCCCCACCCCCGGGGGTGGGGGGGGGGGGGTTTCGTGTGTTTAAATTCTGTAATCAGAGTTTGTATTATTTTATATAAGTATATTTATTTTACGGCGAGAAAGAAGATGGCTGTGTACTGTTCCACCAATGTCCCAGTCTTGACATAAGGATGCGAGTCATGGGCAATGACTACAACCCACAAAAGTCAGATTCAAACCTCAGAAATGAGGTATCTGAGAAAGGTGGTTGAGGTAATAAGAAGAGACATTGTCCGCAACCAGACGATACGTTAAAGCCTATAAACTCAAACTCTGCAGACCCAAGTAGAACAGTCCCAAGTAAGATGGTTTGACCATGTCTGCAGAATGGGAGAAGATCGGCTACCACGACAAGCATGGGAAACAAAGAGCCAGGGATCCAGACCCCCAGGACGACCGAGAGTCCGCTGGGAGGACAACCAGAATTAGACTATCTCTGAAGGACCGAGGACTAGAATGGAACCAGGCCAGGAGGAAGACAGCCGATAGGATAGTCTGGCGTTCTCTCTTCCAAACCTCTACACCTCACGTTTCAAGAGGAACGACTAAGTAAGTAGTGATATTTATGTTACATATATATATATATATATATATATGTATATATATATATATATATATATATATATATATATATATATATATATATATATATATATATATATATATAGTATTTGACAATGCTGCGTATGAGTATGAAATATTAATTGTTATAAGGTTTTGTATTTAGTTTGTGTTCAATATGTTTGATAATTATATGTAGTTAATACATGTTAACTATTTAGTTTTTGTTTTGTGTCACTTTTTATTAATTTTATTACAGCTTTCTGGTCCTTGGGAACGAATTCATTTATCTTTTAATTCTTATGGGAAATCAATTTCCGTTTAGCGCTTTTTTGGTAAGCGCAAGATTTTTCAAGAACGAATTAATAGCGCTAAGCGGGGATTGCTGTACGCAAGTCTAACTAGAATAATGAACAGAGAAACCGCCTACGTTTCGACCACAACATGTTCTTAAGTGGCTTGGCGTACGAAAACTGCAGTTCTTCTAACTTAATTTTATTACAGTACATCAAAGGCGGTTTGTTGTTTGGTCTCAAGACAAGTTTGTTAATACATTGGTTGAGTAAAAAGCCGCGTACCGTGAAATAAATTATTTTATTTAAATAGATGTTGAAAATGACCACCTTCAGCTTGCAAAGGTGTCCCCTCCCTCTACCCAACATCTTTGTGTCTTATAAGAAGCTCCTGCGCCTACACCCTACTTTTGTAGCGATGTAAGTTGCAGGTCCTTACAAAGATAAATAAGATTTGATCAAACACGTGATAAGATGTACATGTTTATTCTAAAAATATCTTTGTCAGTTATCGGAAGCTCCTCCCCCCTATCTCCTGCACCGGTAGTGTACTTTGCAAGCCATTAGAAGAAAAAAGAAGGAATATAATTAAAGACTTTTTTAGTGAAGGAGAATCCAAATGTTATATGTAATTAATTATGGTGAAGAAGGTGAGTGTGGTTTGGGACAGTCACTCACAGTAGCGCACACACCAAGTCATGGAATGGTGTAACGTCTGATGATATTTTAACCATGGTTTATTACAATTATAACATCACGTAGATCTAGACGAATACAGTTACATCGAAACATGAATCTTCATAATGTAGTTAACACACCATACGGCCTTTACACATCCTGGCCTACAAAATCTCTACTCCTCACATCAGTGCACAAAGACTGCGTCTACGGCAGTTATATAATAATCATGGCCTACAAAATCTCTACTCCACATCAGTGCACAAAGACTGCATCTACGGCAGTTATATAATAATCATGGCCTACAAAATCTCTACTCCACATCAGTGCACAAAGACTGCATCTACGGCAGTTATATAATAATCATGGCCTACAAAATCTCTACTCCACATCAGTGCACAAAGACTGCGTCTACGGCAGTTATATAATAATCATGGCCTACAAAATCTCTATACTTCACATCAGTGCACAAAGACTGCATCTACGGCAGTTATATAATAATCATGGCCTACAAAATCTCTACTCACATCAGTGCACAAAGACTGCATCTACGGCAGTTATATAATAATCATGGCCTACAAAATCTCTACTCCACATCAGTGCACAAAGACTGCATCTACGGCAGTTATATAATAATCATGGCCTACAAAATCTCTACTCCACATCAGTGCACAAAGACTGCGTCTACGGCAGTTATATAATAATCAAGGCCTACAAAATCTCTATACTTCACATCAGTGCACAAATACTGCATCTACGGCAGATATATAATAATCAAGGCCTACAAAATCTCTATAGCCCTGCGCAGGCATACATTATCCAAAAACCACCTTAGGGCTGACCACCTCAGTCAAAAACCCTGCACACACTGAACCCACGGGAACACACCCCGTTCACACAGTCACGAGAATCTACTGTTCTCTTAACACTGCTCTCAAAAATCCCTGCGGACACTAGCCGCGAGAGCTATTCACACATCACTCAAAAACAGTTCAGAAACAGTACATTATGACCAGAGTTCACCTGCTATCTGACATACTGTCTTCCACGAAACTAAGAGGAGATATCTTTAAACAAATCCATACCAATCTGTAAGCAAGTACTCTAACCCAAAATTAACTCTACTCAACACGTATTTCCCAAGATCATTTCCCTTTCATCACATCTGCACTTATCAGTTTGCCACACTCCCAGGGAAAAAAAAATGATTATATCATTTTTTTTTTTGTTGAAAATTAACTCCCAAAAATTTAACGGTCAATGAAGTTATATCAGATACCTCTTAAATTAATTCCCAAAAATTTTTTTTTTAAATTAATGAAGTTCTATCAATTACCTACAAAAATATACCTATGACAAGAGAACATAGCACATCTACAAAAATATCATCAATAAATGTAAGATAACGACTAAATCATCCAACATAATCATTCAAGCATACCAAAATAAAAATTAATCTAATACAAAACCCAAATTAAGTATACATAGTACAAACTAAACAGAAAATAAATTATCATACGAGAAAAGACAAAATATGAAATGGGAATATGATAAGAATCAAATAGAATCATAAGATGACAATGAAGACAACAATTCCATACATGTAAAACAAATAGAACTATAAGAACCAATTACATTATCTAAAGTCATATAATTAACTTAACACTACAAAGAATGAAAGTATAAATAGCGTAACACGAAAAAAGTATACTAGAAGTATGAATGACATCAAAGATGAAACACGGAAGCATAAACAAAATATCAGACAATACTGAAAAGACAACAGAAAAGATGTAAAGAAATGACGAATAGTCAACAAAGAGAGATGACAGTAAAGATGCAAATGTAAAGAAAGTTGGTAACAACACCTAACAATAACTATCCAAATATAACAACGTATTGTAAAATACAAAAATGCTAAAGTATATTTATATACTAACACAAAAAAGAAAGCTTATGACAAGCACAGCATAATAAGTAATTTAACTAAATTATAAACTTATACATAACTAAAAATAAATTACATCAAATATCACCCAAACAAAAAAATTATTAACGATAACACAAGTTCCGCATTGACGCATAGTCAAGCGCTAACAACCAAAAAATACATCCAAACATCACAACATTTTCAAAGAATTAATGTCACTACATAATAGTAACCCTAACATACAATCTAGCGCTGGCGCAGAAAAAAAATAAATATCACAATGTTCAAAACACATTTTCCAAAAATTTACAATACAAAAAATGTTTCTTCTCTTTAGGTTAAATAAAAATAGTATTTTTTTATTTCTAAGTAATATGTAGGTATAATTAACGACAAACAATTAAATTAGCTGAGTAACATAAAAATAATCTTATCTTTAAACAGACATACATGAAAAACGTGTAAGTTTTTTTTCTCTTCTTTTTAAAAAAAAATACATCAAAGAAACGTCACATTGGGTAATAAACTGTTAACTACAAACGAAGTTATAAATATATATATCAGTGTAATATTATTTATCTTAACTATGTATTATAATCAGATATTTAAATTCTTTAAATGAACAAGAGTATCAGCCGTCGCTGTTAATTCTACCCACTTAATTTAATAGGAAATTTAAGTTAATTCTAGCTGACAAAAAAATCGAATCGTTTAAATTATCAAATGTCATAATTGAGAAAAAATGGAAACCAAGTTTCAGAATACGTCCTTAACTTCAACGAAAAATCATTAATAATACATACAAGTTATGTTTAAAATTACCTTTCACTAAACAATTAATTCAAATAATCTGTATATAAATATGTTAATTAAACATGGTATCAAATCCATGATGAAAAAACAAAACAAAATTTTAAGTAGTGAATAAACACTCAGGACTATCTATGAAAATGACTATTACATTGTCTCAGTAAATAAGTTTGTGCATAGAAATTATTTAATGCATAATTAAAATACAGTCATATAAGTAACAACCAACAAATAATTATGGCAATCAAATGTTACAAAGATTACATAATATTTCATTAACAACATATAAAGTTCTATACTAAAGAATACAATAACATTCAGTGTTTGTAAACAGAACAAAAAATAAACAGGACCTTTAAAAAACAAAAAAAAAATTCCTTCGAGGTCTTGCGAACATCTCATCAACACGCAAGGTGACATCATGACACGGTGGGTTAACGTACTGTCTAGGCTCGCTTGAATGGATAAATGGTACACAGTGATCTACATCTCTCCCAGGTAATGTAAAATTAGAATGGTGATTCCCCTCGCAAAGTCGCTCGCTGTGAGACAATACAAATGAAAATATCTATTTTAATCCATGGTAAGATTATGAGGAAACACGGAAAAGTTCACTACACAATTACCCGAACTCCGTGGTGTAAGGTTGTGGCCCTCCTGCGATGTCAACAAATCTCGTCACATAGCAGACAACATAGACGTCCCAGGGACAACCTGACCTATAATTCACAGTTGTCAGTGCGGTAGGCTGAAAAAAATTTACTACCTTCACAAGACCGAGATGATCTCTCAAACCTATCAGCATGACAAGCAAAAGCATTTAAGAACCTATTACCGTTCCTATTACTCTGATTAATAATAATCTTGCTCTTATGTGGAGCACAGCTAACCTGGTTGCGATCTGTATAATTTCTTTTGAGAGCATTGTTATTTGCTCTATTAACACCGTTGTACTGATTTAAATCCCAGTTACAATAGTTATTCTTAATACTTCTTCCCAGATAACAATGTCCATCAGATAGAACTGACTTTTTAGCAGAAAAATTATTACTAGACTGATGAACTTTCATATAATTACTTCTGCTATAGTTTTCTAAACTTTTAGAATCACAATGTTGAGATCTGTCACATTTTTTCTTGTTTTTGGGAGAAGAAACGTTACCGTAGGATGAACCCCTTGGTACTTTATAACCTTAGGGTTATGTCTCCTATCAAAATTATTTTTTTCTTTGCTTGTGGCAATGTGTTTAAAAAATGAGTCACACTGCCTTGACTGGGTATGACTAGAAGGTTTGACAATCTCTTTATTTTTTTTCACAACATTTGTTTCCTTCATGGAACAAGCAGTAGTATGTTTGTTACTTGTAACCAATTTATCAGATCTGTCAATAAATACGCTGTTGGTTTTTAACACACTGACTTGAGATTTAGCACTGTTTCTTTCCTTATCTACAGGACTGGATATTACTGTAGATTTTCCTTTGTTATTCTGCCGCCAGCAATCATTATCATTGGAATCATCTGTATTGCGTGAGAAGTTATATCTCCCACGGAAAGATCTATGTCCACCATTCTTGACCGTAGAATCCGCAAAAAGTGTATAAGGCTGGCTTTTTGCTTTAGTGTTCTGATGATAAGAAACTTTCTGTCTATCATCGTCAACACTGACGGAAGACCACATATTGCTATTCAAGACTACGTCAAGCAGACCATTTATTCTTCTTCTTGCTTCTACAATCTCAAAGTCCTTAAGTGCAATCTGTTCACTTAATTTCTTGTTTAAACTCTCCGCTTTTAAGACCTTGCAGCTTTCCTCTGCTAGCAAATTTTCAATCTTAATCAATTTGTCTTTCTCCACCATTAATTCTTTCACTCTCTCTTTATCAATCCTCTCAATCTCAATATCATGACTATTCGTAAGCCTATCAACCTTCTCTAGGGATATGGTATCCTTTTCTTTAATTTGGCAACCACAAATCTCCGTCTTCTCTTGAACTTTTTGAGTCAGATTTCTAATTTCGCCATTTTTTTTTCCCAATCTGAGCTTCCATCTCTTTAATTTTGCACAATGCCGAGTCTAATTTTGCTCGAACACAAGCAAGCTCAGAATTAGATTTACATAAATCACCTGTAAGTTTAGTCACTTTTTCCTGCAGCTTATTCACTTCAGTAGTACTTTTTAAGCAACTTTCCCTTAGCTCCTGTGTACTCTGTTTTATGTCTCCTATTTGCTTCTCATCCCTTAACTCTTCTTTCTGGTCACTATGGATGCCGTCGAGCAATAACGTACGTATACTCTTCAATATGTTATCACGTTTTATATTACTGATAATTAAAGGGTTTTTTACTAATATAATTGTCCAAGAACAGACGAAGGTCCAAAACTAATAACCTTGCCAGATCCTCAGCCATACTCACATGAGGAATTGACTGAAATCTCTCATTAGCAAACTCTCTTAGAGATCTCGATGCAGAGACCAAAAACTTGTCCATAACATGTGACTCAAGCTCTGGGCCTTTTAATCCCTGATAATCTGTTCCTTCCTGAAACAGATACTCTAATACAGGTCTCATATCCTCCGGATCTGTATCAGAATCCATTGTGACTTGTTTACTTAGTCAACCATATATGTCTTAATTAAACTTTCATTATACCAAATCAAGTTTAGATCTCAAATATTGTATCATCAATCCCTGTACATCATCACATTCTATAATTAATCGATATAATTATCGACAACAACAACAATAGTTATCAATAGAATAGGATAGTGCAGATTGAGGCTTGTTGACATGGACAGAAGTGGCAACATTTACACACAACAAAAGCACTTAACTGAAGGTAATCCTGACCCTTCCGCCAACACACTGGATATCACAAAGTTCTGACGTTAAAACACTCCACTGCAGAAAAGGTACAAGGACTAGGCACTCTTGTCTTCAAATCCCTGCCACTGTACAGTATGTCCTCAACAATGCATCAGACGACAGGAACCGATCACAGCAACCCCGCAATCACTTGAGGTATACGTGCAGACGAACTCTCCAAAATACTGCACCTATAGTTGAATCTGCATATGGAAAGACTGGAACAAGCACTGTAACAATTATGGCATCAATGTCGCTATCAGATAACAGCTGTTTGATATGGAAACCAACTGATAAAGTCAGTTTAGTTGCTACAACACGCCAAGATATGAGGATGGATATGCGCAGTCAGCTGATACCTGTGTACAGTTGAATTAAGCCACGCCCACACAGAGCCAAACATAACACAGTTCAGTGTTCCCACTTGTAATGACTGGTCCAGAATCTGACCTAATTTACCCTCTTGTTACGCGAATGTAATGTGGGTGTTACGACCCGTTGGTTTGGTCCACCACTGATAATTAAAGACTTTTTTTTTAGTGAAGGAGAATCCAAATGTTATATGTAATTAATTATGGTGAAGAAGGTGAGTGTGGTTTGGGACAGTCACTCACAGTAGCGCACACACCAAGTCATGGAATGGTGTAACGTCTGATGATATTTTAACCATGGTTTATTACAATTATAACATCACGTAGATCTAGACGAATACAGTTACATCGAAACATGAATCTTCATAATGTAGTTAACACACCATACGGCCCTTACACATCCTGGCCTACAAAATCTCTACTCCTCACATCAGTGCACAAAGACTGCGTCTACGGCAGTTATATAATAATCATGGCCTACAAAATCTCTACTCCACATCAGTGCACAAAGACTGCATCTACGGCAGTTATATAATAATCATGGCCTACAAAATCTCTACTCCACATCAGTGCACAAAGACTGCATCTACGGCAGTTATATAATAATCATGGCCTACAAAATCTCTACTCCACATCAGTGCACAAAGACTGCATCTACGGCAGTTATATAATAATCATGGCCTACAAAATCTCTACTCCACATCAGTGCACAAAGACTGCGTCTACGGCAGTTATATAATAATCATGGCCTACAAAATCTCTACTCCACATCAGTGCACAAAGACTGCATCTACGGCAGTTATATAATAATCATGGCCTACAAAATCTCTACTCCACATCAGTGCACAAAGACTGCATCTACGGCAGTTATATAATAATCATGGCCTACAAAATCTCTACTCCACATCAGTGCACAAAGACTGCATCTACGGCAGTTATATAATAATCATGGCCTACAAAATCTCTATACTTCACATCAGTGCACAAATACTGCATCTACGGCAGATATATAATAATCAAGGCCTACAAAATCTCTATACTTCACATCAGTGCACAAATACTGCATCTACGGCAGATATATAATAATCAAGGCCTACAAAATCTCTATAGCCCTGCGCAGGCATACATTATCCAAAAAAACCACCTTAGGGCTGACCACCTCAGTCAAAAACCCTGCACAGACTGAACCCACGGGAACACACCCCGTTCACACAGTCACGAGAATCTACTGTTCTCTTAACACTGCTCTCAAAAATCCCTGCGGACACTAGCCGCGAGAGCTATTCACACATCACTCAAAAACAGTTCAGAAACAGTACATTATGACCAGAGTTCACCTGCTATCTGACATACTGTCTTCCACGAAACTAAGAGGAGATATCTTTAAACAAATCCATACCAATCTGTAAGCAAGTACTCTAACCCAAAATTAACTCTACTCAACACGTATTTCCCAAGATCATTTCCCTTTCATCACATCTGCACTTATCTGAAGGCTATGGATCTATTTTATTGTCAGATGAAGGCTATGGACCCACTTTATTGTCAGATGAAGGCTATGGACCATTTTCATTGTCTAGTGAAGGCTATGGACCCATTTTATTGCCCGATGAAGGTGTGGTCGTTGGTGATGGTTGTCTACTATACCCTACTTCTACCTTGTTTTGATCGTATAGTGGGTTCGTATCTTTACCCGGAACAGTAGGCAGCTTTTTTATGTTTGATGGTGTTAGGATAACGTTTTCCTCACAGTCGACAATACAGTTCACAACTGACAAGTGAATGAATTATCTCGATGATCGATGATTTACTTCACTCTGACAGCAGTAGCAAATAAACGTTGAACTTTATTTACATCAAATAACGTAAAGGATGTGAAATGATGTGCCCAACCTTCCCATGAGGTTGGCCAACTGGTACAGCCAAATTTTCGTAGATGATAAATTCATTTGATGCTCTCTCTCTATCACTCTCGTTGTCTTAGTACCTCTACCTGTCCATCGTGGTTAGGGTGGTCACGACTTGAAAACTACGGCTGTCGAGGTTTATCTGCCATCTAAATTCTTCATATGTAAATATTGTCCTTCAAAATGTTCTGATATACTTCTTCTGTTTCAGCTTATTTTCTGTTGTCTTTACTTGGTGTATCTTAGAGAAACTGGCCTACCGTCAGGATTGTTGGTTTACGCTAGTCTGTCTGCTTGCTAGTCTGTCACTTGTCTACTATTCTGCACTACCAGCAATAGATTCGTAAATGTTCAACGTATCTGGTTTTTTTCGAAAGCCCACACATTTTCTTGTACTGGCAACACTGGAATTCTTGTCCACAGAATAAATATAACTAACTGACATAGTGACGTACAAGCGATTGAACGTCTAGACGATAGTTTCATATTTCTGTCACCACAGAAATCAGTCAAACTCTTGGCATATTGTTCGATCAATCAATCAATACCCTTTAGCTCCCCAAGGAGCAAAGGCCTTCAACAAACACATGCCAAGTCTTCCTGTCCTGTGCCATTCGCTCATGTTCTTTCCATGTTTTCCTCATCATTTTCACCTCTGTTTCCAGTTCTCTTCTCCATGTGTTTTTTGGTCTACCTCCCTTGTAATGCTGTCAACAGGTTTCCTCAATTTTTTGTCCTATCCATCGCCAGCGTCTTCTTCTCAACTCTTGTTCCACTGGCACTCGTCTGGTTCTTGTCATCAATTCCACATTTGTGACTTTGTCATACCATTTCAGTCCTTCTATTCTGCGCAAGCACCCGTTTATAAAAGTATGTAGCTTTTTTGGTTGTTGTTTTTGTTGTTCTCCATGTCTCAGAGCCATACAATAGGACTGACTTCACATTTGAGTTGAAGATTCTTATTTTCGTGTTGGACTTGATTTCTCTTGTTCTCCATATGTTTCCCAATGCAATGAAAGCTCCTCACGCTATCGCGTTACGGATCTGAATGACTTAATTTTAACCTTCGATTTACCACTACGACTACTTCCGAACCTTCTAGAACAAAACTGTCTCATCACAATTCACCCGGACCCGGTTTACAATCTCTAAACCGAGAACAGTTAACAAAACTAAAACAAAACTTGACTCAGCACTTTTCTCTCAAGGGACATAAAAAACTACTTCAGACCCCATCCTGAATGTGTTTTGGATTATTTCCCTTTGACTACAAAACTAATTTTAATTTTAAAAGTCGATCTCATAACAATATAATTTCACACTAATGTCTGTTACCGACACTACCTGTTACAAAGGCTATGGACCCCTTCGTAAAAAAAAAATGTACATAAAAGTATAATTAAAGTTCTACATTTTAAATTGTAAGTTATGTTCATGGACCTCCTAGAATCCATCCACGGACCCCCTAGAATCCATTCACGGACCCCCTAGAATCCATTCACGGACCGCCCTAGAATCCATTCACGGACTCCCTAGAATCCATTCACGGACCCCTTCGTGGATAACATGTTAAGAAACCAACCCTGCTTTACAAGGATTTGGTTTGATTTTGGTTTGAAAGACTATCTTCATTGCACACGGACAACTCCATCAGTGCGCCGATATCGTCCCTTAGAGCACACAAGGAGAATCTCAGCATAGTGCACAACGATAAAGCAGATACACAAATCATGTCTTGGATCTGCGTTAGTGAGATAAGTGTTCGAGTGTTTGTATAACACAGGTGCTTGATTAAATGTAAACATGAGCCACTACAGTAGTCGGTAACTTGTTGTTACGTCTAAAACGCAAAGGGCCTCTAATTCTCAGACGCCGCGTGACAGCTTCTAAAAATAAACATTCTTTGAAAACTGGAACGCAGGGCTTTAAAACAATGCACGAATTAGAAAAAGGTTTTGTTTTCAAATTGTGGCACTGGTATAGATGATGTCACGCAAAGATATTTTGTTTAGCACATGTCGCTTTTGCGGGAATTCTAAAACAAAGTTAGTTGAACGTATTGTTAAATAATTATGTTAACTCTTATGTTAAACCCTCAAAATGAAAAAAAGACACATTATTAGAAGATACTAGTCTAAATATCTAGTTATTCATAAATGCATAGTAATTTTTAAAAAATGAAGTACATGCCTCAAACTCGATGGTTATGGTGGAAAAATAGTTTTTTTTCTTTTTCTTAACCAGCGGCACTTGGGCTTTCAGCCCTTCGACCCAATGACATGTCATTGCGAGGCTGGGGAACCTGAGGACTTTCCTTCCAACCCGGTCAGGAGTTCTCTCCTTCCCATCCACAGAAGGTTTATCACAGGAGCCATTCAGGTTATTCAGTTAAAATCCCGGTCGTTGACACTCCTTCAAGCGCTGACGCCCGGGCTTGAACCTTGAAAACCTGGTCGCCAGTACAACGTTGTAACCATTACACCAGCGCGGCTCTCGGAAAAATAGTTTAAAAAGTAGCAAATATTAGCAACTTTTTGAGGGTTTTACTTGTCATTATAACTTAAAAATTAATAAAGCTACAGCTATGCAATTTAGCTGTTTTATATATTAATATACGATGATGATTGTAAACTAAAATACATTTGATTGGTGTTGTGTATGATTAATTTTTAATTTAAACATATGTAAATACAATTTATTTTGAAATTGTATTGGGGGGGTTAGACATTTTCTTACAGTTTTTCTATATGTTAGTATGTATCCTTTATCTGTCATGCATATTGTATGCACACTATCTACGTCAATTGACAATAGTGTTACACTAATAAATTTTTGAAATATATGGACATGCATGTCGACGTACAGTATTTGTAAAAAATTTAAAAAGAAAAAAAATGCTATTTTGAGAAAAATAGGAAAGATAGAGAATAATACACTTACTGAAAAAAAATTTAGTCATCTCAGTATCCTCCTGCAATGTAGGAATAATCTCTGACATCTTCCCTTACCGACATCAAGGAAGTTTACTTTTCGCTAAATTCTTCATTTCAGCGAATCGTTAGAAAAAGATTGAATTGCAAATTTTTGCAAAGGTCAGACTTAGATTCTCACAAACAATCTTTTCTCCTCAGTTCTCAATTGTTGAGCACAATGAGTGCATCATTTACTGCTATTTACAGCTTATTTCTTCCAATAAAAACACTCTTTGGACCCCGATACCATATTAGATTATGGAATGATTCATTTGAATTTTGAGTCCCACCACGAGCACACTTTTCTAGAATGGTATCGTCTGATAGTTTCTCAACAACTTCCTTGATGATGGAACATATACATTTAGGAAGTTGATTCTTATTTTGGACAGCTGGATATTTTTTCATAGGACACCATCCATCACAGTCTTCATGTATTCCTTGTCTGTGTTTCCATATTACCCATATGTTTGTCTTCATTGCTGAAATATTTCAAACATTTCTATAAATGACTGCTCCGTAGAGTCTTTCAGTTCATATTATAGCAAGCGTTGTCAATCGGCCTACTCCACCTATACCGGTATAATGTTTCCCATTCTCTGTGAACTTCTTGCATTTGTTTTCTAATACTTTATCAAGATATATCTTCCACATTCGCTTTTGAACATGTCCACAACCAGGGTTGTGGAGCCGGCCAAACATTTTCCGACTCATAAAATTTTAGAAGTCCAACTCTCGACTCCGACTACACTTTTCAACCAGTCATATTTCATAAAATTCATAGTCGGAGTCGGAACATGTTTTCACTAAAACAGGACCGACTCCACGACTCCGACTGCACAGCCCTGTCTACAACATTCAAGCTTTGTTATAACTTTGCCATTTTATTTGAATGTCTGGTTCTGTGCTATTTTCAGAATGAAAATTAATTTTTTTAGAGATGAAATGGTGCTTAAAAAATTTGATTCTGTTTCCTCCAGGGAATTGAATATCGCCAATATTTTCAAAATCCATGCATTACAAGCGAAGATATCTACATCTTGCGTGTAAAATTAGGTGTGCAAAACACATACTTTAAAAAATTATATAAAATCATACATAAAGGTTTTGGTGACAACAAACATACAAAACTGTAGTAAAATGAATATATTTTAAAATACAATATATCATCATCATCAGTTGCTATCTCCACAACGAAGGTTGGCTGTAATGGATCTCCAACGTCTTCTGTCTCTTGTCTTGGTGGTGCACTCTTGATGTTATCTTCCCACTTATAGCGCTGTCTTCCCCTTGCACGTTTGCCTTCAACTCTCCCTTCTGTTTTGGTCTTCTGCAAGGTGTTATGCCTTTTTATGTGGCCATAGTATTTTAGCTGCCGAACTTTGACCTCCCTCATTAGTTCTCTTTTCATCTGTTGTCTAGTTTTCTACTTCTTTATTTCTCACCAGTGTAATGTGTGTAATATTTTTTTTTATTTACTGTTTACAGGCCTCGGATGTCCCCTCTTTATTTGTGAAGGAAAAGTAGGTTTCAGGAGACTGGTATATTTGTACTACGTTTTTGTTTAGCTGTGTTCTAATGTTGTGTTTTAATAATCCTCATTTTCAGTCCTTTATAACTACGTGTAAACACTACTATACTTTACACACACATGCACAAACCTGAAAAGAATCGACTCGTAAACTTTAACACGCTAGGAAAACTCAGAGCGACAGAAAATTCCTTGTTTCAAACATAGGAAAATAACTACGTGTTTTAAGAATTAATATTACAGTCTTCTTCTTCTTCTTCTTTGATGCATAACCGCCAACCGTCAAAGCAGTCAGCGGCCATCACGCCTGGTGGCGTCTTGTAGGGCAGCAACAAATTGATTCCACTCTGCTCGGTCGGCGGCCATCCTTCGTACAGTGCCCCAACTGTGGTTCATTCTTTGCATCTCAGCTTCCACAGTTATCCGCCAAGTTAATATTACAGTGTTTTTTGTTTAATATGTAGCATTGTTACAAATGATGGCATGCAAATATTTTTTGACTTGTTTTTGCAGGAATTCTAAAAAAAGATAGAGGTAGTTCCGTACCAGATACTGCCGGTGGGGGGAGTGTGTTAGAGACTTCACCATAATGGGTCCAGCATCGAGAGATGGGGTGACCACTTTCCTTCCTCACTGCCTTTTCCTTCCCTAACTCAAAGAGCAGAGTCAAGGTACTCATTTACAGCTGGGTGGTCTATAAACGACATTTAATTTAAAGCTCGTTAAAGTATCACCTTTGCAGGAGTTCTTACACAAGCTTCATTTAAAGCAGAGGTTTTCAAACTTTTTTGGTCCGCGGCTCCCTTGACCTGTGCATAAATCGCCGCGGCTCCTCTCTATACTATATATTATATATAAGCAATTGTACCCAAAACGATATTAATGACTTTCCCAAGCCACCGCGACGCCCTTAGCCGAGGGCCGCGACGCCCCTGGGAGCCGCGACGCCCCTGGGAGCCGCGACGCACAGTTTGAAAACCTCTGTTTTAAAGTATTGTTTAAATAATAATAATAAAAATAACAATACTAATAGTAATAAGTTCAGCACGTCATACATCAAAACATGTTTTTACGGAGCGAGATTAAAGCTGCTCTTTGAAGCTGGGAGTCCAGACTACAGGGTGAAATCCTAGTCGTTGAATCAGGTGAAAAGAGAATTAATAATTAATTTTTCGAGATTAAATAGTTTTTTTTTTTACAGGACTACATAATTAATATCTTCGGTAACTGTATAAAAGTCATAAGATGAAAGATGCACCACTTCGGTAATGAGTTAAATAGCCCAGGCAAAAACAGCCATCTAGAAAATTTAAAGTATTGACAGCAACAAATATTTGTGAATTGAAGTAGGAATGAGAGTTCTTCGTTTCTATGTTGAGCCAATCCTGACATACGGAAGTGAATCAGGGACAGTTAGCAGACAAGCAGGAATATCGCTCGAGGCCACATAGCTGTGGTTTCAAAGAACATTGTTCAATATACCATAGATAGCACACATAAAATTGCTCAATATACCATAATACTCTACACAGCACAAAGAAATTTCTACAACATACCATAGATAGCACAAAGACAATCGTTCAATATGCCATATATAGCGCAAAGAGGGAGCCGCGCTGGTGTAGTGGTTACCAAACTGCGCTGACGACCGGGTAACCCAGGATCAAACCCGGGCGACCACATTTGAAGATTTTTCCGTCGACCGGGATTTGGACTGGATTAACTCGAGCCCTGGCGAGGACATCTGAAGAAGTGTCGTCGACCAGGGACTGGCGGCTCCTGAGCCGACCCCGCTCTAATGGGTACCTCCGAAATCGGCGAGTGTCTGCCTGAATGGCGAGGGACACCTGTCTCTGTACAAGAAAAAAAAGGATAATCACGTAAAAATCAGTCTCAGGTTAGACATACTAACCTAAGATTTCGCCTCGAGTAATAGCGGGCGAACGGAAAAAAAATAGCGCAAAGAAAATTGTTCAATATACCATAGATAGCACAAAGAAAATTGTTCAATATACCATAGATAGCACAAAGAAAATTTTTGTTACATATCCAGAAAGAGGCCAGAGCACACACAAAAAAAACCAAAAAAAAACTTACTGCTCCTGTTATAATGACACAGTCAACTTTAGTTGGGCATATAGTGAAGAAGAAGACAGCTGGAAAAATAAGTACTGCCTTCACGATCTTTGAAGTCTAGTGAATCACAACCACAGAAAAAAAAAAAAAAAACTAACACACCACTTCGCTCAATCACACCAGCAAGCGTCTCCACACCACCAACACCCGTACACTTTTTCACACCAAAAGTATTGTCCAATTAAAGGGATAGGCCCCCAGCTCTGAATAGTGAGAACGACCGGTCCCCTAATGTTGACAATGCTTGGCAGGTAATTTCCTCCTCCGCTATGAAAACTCACGCAGTTCCACCTAAGTTTGGTATACTAAGGCTATGGAGATAAGCTCCCTCTGGAACAGCTTAATAAATCCTAGGAATTAACACTCTCTGTTGCGGGTGGCCACCACAAATAGGCAAATACAATTAAACAAAGGCTGAGACGATTTCGCTCACTGATCGAGATATGTAACTCCGATACGAAAATCAGTGAGTACAGCTGGCAAAACGAATATATATGGGGGCCCCAAGGGATGCGCCTCTATTTGTTGGATAAAGGTGACTTGAGCTTCAGGCAGGTGACTATTGCTGGCAAGGTGACTATTATCTGCAAAATCCGCCAATCTACTCCGGGTTTACTGGCTGTCAATGGGTCTGACAGTGTTGCCGACACGACTCGATGGCAAAAGTGGCAGCCCGTCTTGCTGGAGATGTATATCCTGCCAAAGGCTGTGAGAATGTACATCAAGGTTACATGACGTTAATGGGTCTGACGATATTTCCCCGAAGATTGGAGGGCAAAGGCAAATACCCGTCTGCACTGGAGATACAGATCTGTATATTGCGTTAGGCGGTGGGTAAGTAATCCACGATGACCACCGTGTAGGCTGGACAATGACAGAACGATAGGTCTGCCGTGAGATCCATATATTTGTGGCGATATATATTAGCAGTAAATAGACTGTATGAGGTGACAAATATCAACTAATTTCCAGATGTGTTCCTTGACGATGCAAGGTGCCAGATAAGAGTAAGAGAGCACAAATTACAGGCTGTGACCACGCTCAAATTTAAGAATCAAAGTCAATACACAACTGTTATTAGTTTTCAACTGAATAGGACTTTGCTAGGTGGCAAGTATTCCGCATAGAGACAAATGGTAAAGAGTGTTAGGGACGCCTAGCTTAAATAGCAAGATTGAGTCTGCAGGTGCATGAGCGTGGGCTGAGGCACGTGCCCCTAGATAAAAACAAATACAGACGTAAAGACCTAGGGAGAGCTTCCCCCCCCCGGCCGCCTCGATGAGACGGGGGGAAAGCGACGTAAAACATTAGCAACGCTTTTCCGTTCTACCAGCGTCCGGAGGTCGAGATGAAAAACCGAGGACGGCATAAAATAAAAGGGCAGAGAATTCCCCCGTGTTGACGGGTACTCTGTAACTCAAAGAAACTCATATTTGCCACTCACCAAGAATAACTAAATAAAAGACTTTGGCAGAAAATGTCGCCCTTCCACGTGCAGAATTGGTGGACTTAGCCTGGCGCATGCAAGACTGACACGGCTAATGCCGGACATTAGAGCTATTAAGAGCAATGAGATAGAAACATGGGCGTAGAACAAGAAATAGAAAGCAAACAGGACAGACCATCAGACCAAAGAGTCAGGACAATTCAATCAAATCATGACAGATACCAGGAAAGAGTAAAGAAAAATTATATAGAGGACAACAACGAGAGAAGGTACCGGAATAGTTTGATTTCCGCGACATGCAAAGATGTAAAAAACCACATTTATAAACAGTACTGGGGATAGTAAGTTGTGAAAGCAGATGATCCTTACGAATTCTAGCATGTAATTGAAGATGATGATGATAAAGAATGAGCGAAGAAAGGAACATTGTGTACTATTAGTATTTTCAGTGCATAGTGGTACATCTGGAACTCTTCCTTCAAGGGTACATTTAAATCGGAGCTGCTCAAATAAAGAGGTCATAGAAAACCTAGGAATGAGAAGAGAAATTAATGAAGAAGATCAAAATTAGACATCTAAAATAATTTGGCCATGTAAACAGACATAACACCGGACACTGAAGACCATAATAGAAGGCAGAGTTGAAGACAAACATGCAAGAGGAAGACAGCGCTATAAGTGGGAAGATAACATCAAGAGATGGACAGGAAAGAGTCTTTCAGAGTGCACCATTACGACAGAAGACGTTGGGGAAGCATTGCAGCCGACCTTCGTTGTGGAGATGGTACTTGATTTTATGATGATGATGCTTATAGTTGTGACCAGCTGACCTGTGCCGGTGTGTTAGTCAGCTGCCTGCCTGCTTCCAGGAAACAAAGAAACAATATTGCGCATGACATTTTTTTAAATGCACCGAAATGTGTAGATATAGCAGACAAGCTGTAAACTATGGCGCAGTGTATTTTACGTTCAACAAAAATTCCTAGATTAAAAAAAAATTGATTCAAAGGACAGCAAATAGATGAACTCTTCAAAAAAGTGGTGGAAAGTAGCAGCAAATAAGCAGGTACTCTAATCGTATTAGGTTTAAATGTGTTATACTAAACAGGTGTGTGTCATTACCTATGCATTTAAAGGTATCTGGTTACGCATTATTAAAAAGATATGCACACCATCATTGTGGGCAGACGCCATGTCCCCAGAAAAGACCCTGACACCATCAATCGACGAAACTGTTATGCGATGTCCCGCCCCCCCCCCCCCCACCCCCCGAAGGAAGGCGAAAGAGAGTGTGACGTGATTGTCACGGCAGTAGTGGTCAGACAATGGCCAAACTTACATTGGAGGGGTCGTCCACATATGACGTCACGCAATTGTCCCATGCATTACACCACCCCCCCCCCCATTACCCCCCCCCCCCCCCCCCCAATGCCCCGCACCCCCCCAATGTTGTCACACTTCGTCATAAAAACC